>APFE031623173.1:4255-21679 GCA_000404065.3 Pinus taeda
TTAAAAAAAAACCTTTTAAAAAAAGAGTTTGGTGCAGAATTACCACGTTTTTAAATCAGCATAAAAAAACACTACCATCATAAAACGCAATGTACATAAAAAAATTTATAGTGCCAAAAACTAAGCTTTAAAAAACACATGTGTGTTCTGCATAACCCCTTTTCGAAATCGAGTCACTTTTTTGTTATCTCTACAAATCGGGTAATAGTATGGGTTCCCATTTCAAAGTTTACATTGTTACACCTTTTTTCACTTTGTAAGAGCTTGATATTGCCTCTGATGTATCTCTGTAATTTCAGATCTTCTAGTTCTGAAATTACCACCTGCAGTAACCCTCTGTTTCCTCTTTCGAATGCCACCAGTCTGATCGAATTTAGATTCTCTACGAAAGAGTTATGCACAATCTCCCAAGATGACCTGATTATATACCTTTTCAAAAGAGCAAACTTGTATGAAGTGCCACGTGTCACTGTTTCAACCTTAGAATCTGAAAAATATATACAAGAAACTACAGTCCTTGATATTTCTGTAACTTCTTATGAAATTTCAATATGATTCTCAAAACAAAAGTTATGACTATTTTCTCGAGGTCACCTGTTTGGAATGTAATTCAGGAGTCAGAAAAAATACCAACTTCCTCATATCATATCTCCACAAATATTGCACAAAAAGCTCTAAAATTCGGACCCGAGTTTCGATGCAATTTATTCTCAAATGGGTTTTTTGTAGCATCTGAAATGTCGCTGAAAAAAGTTATAGCGCAAATTCCACGATAACCTATTTGGAGCAGTGAAACCCTAGAATTCAAAGCTCTGATACCAAATGTTATGAAACCATCTCACAAAAGATAGAAAATATAGATCAGCACCTTAGAACTCAGCCTCTTCGAGGGGGCAACCTCCTTTACATTACATAAATGAACAATTCTTGGATGATGCAAATGACAAAACCTCCTTTCTATATATAGGAGTCTAAGGAGTCACAATATAACCAAGCCGACCTACCAATAATAATTATAAAGGCACAAAAATACAACAATAGAGGGATTCTATGGGCATATAGTAATAACAATATGGGGACAATAGGGGCACAACAATATTAATAAGGGATACAACTACAATAGTAATGGGGTAATCATTAGTATTATAGGGACCTAGCATATTATTGTGGCCATGTGCTCTTCCAGTGTCCTCCATTTTTCCCCTTTTTGTCACCTCACAAAGCAAGTGCATCAATGAGGTCAGTCTATACCCCTACTTCACATTCAAATAATTCTATGCCATTTTTAACTTATAAAACAAATGACAACAAAACCCTAAAATTGGCTACAACAACTTTATTTACTAGGAGGATCATGACATTGGAGCTCGACATAGAAACCTTTTCGCATATCATCAATTTTTAGTGCAAATAAATAAATGCTCGACATAGAAACCCTTTCCCATATCATCAATATTTAGTGGAAATAAATAAATGAAGGAGAAATGTTTTAATTTTTCACTATACCTAAACAAGACCTAACTACCAACAAAATGTGTTCAATAATTGATCCGCCATTTCTCCACCCGTGCCACTACCTTGCTCAATGTGTGGACTCGATTTAAATGTGATGCATTCCTCCTGAAATTTTGATCTAATTATACCTGTAGCTAATCAATTTTCCTTCTCCATTTGTTGTAAAAAGACCAGTTAGCTTTGCCTCAATTTAAATTTTTATCAAATTATACTTGTAGCTAATCAACTATCCTTCTCCATTTGCCATACCAAAGACTAGTTAGCTTTATCTCATTTTAAATTTATTAGTAATAATATTTTTATAAATAAATCATAGTTTGTATAGTTAGCATGCTTTTGCTTTCTCATTTCACATTTCAACCATGGCATGTAAATATGAAAATGTGAAAATGTTTTGCGTGGTAAAAAATGATTTAAAATAATATTTTAAAAGGTTAAATCAATGGAATAAATATATATGTAATTGCAATTGAAAATATGCATTATATAGTATTTGGTTTTAATATTAAAAATCATAATGGCATAAAGGTTGAAAGTTTGGATTTCAAACGCATTATAATAGTTGAAATTGGGAATATTTTTTCTATAGTAGTTTAGATCAATCTTAACTCAAGACCTACTAAGTGCTAAGAAGCATCTAATTTATTGAGGTGTAAATTTTATTTAGATTGAAAAGATATTTAATCCAGAGTTAAGATGGATCAAAATTATTTAGTAATGTATAAAATTTCTAGTAACTTGTTAACAAAATCAAAATTTACACTCAGGTACCAGATTATTTTTTTTTAATTTTGTTGTTGATAATCCCTTCTTGTCCTCTCTTCCTTCCTTCACATGTTAAGGTATGGGAGCATAGAGGAACCTCCATGTATCTTATGCTTTTGAGCATGATGACATTCTAGTTTTTTAAGTAATCAATATTTATTTTTATTTTTATTTATTTTTTATTTTTTTTTTATTTTTATTTTTATTTTATTTTTATTTTTATTTTCATTTTCATTTTTATTTTTATTTTTTTGTAACTAGGCAACGCCTAGGCCGGAGTCAGCCTACTTACTGGTTGTAAGAAGATCGGTCCACCTAGAATGGGATGCTTATCACCAAGATTGTGCAAGGCTTTAGTCAAGCTTGGACACCCTTGGGAATTTTAATTCCCCCAAAGTGGCTTCCCCTCCTCAACCCCTCCCCATGAGATTTGAAACTGTGACCTGGTGAGGACTAAACCCCGCGTAAACCGATTGGTCTATACCTCATACGTTATGCTTGTTAGTTGGTCATATTTTTATTCTTGGACTATAGTATTCATTTACGTTAATCATTTTTTATTTTTTCACTTATTATCTAGTCATATATTTTAGTCTTGAACTAAATTAGTCATTTAAGTTAGTCACTTTTAGTTGAGTCATTTAATATCTAGTCATATATCTTATCCTGGAATAAATTAGTCATTTAAGTCATTCATTTTTAGTTCAATCACTTAAAATTGTTCAAATTTAGTAGTAATTCACTTGAAATAATTGTGGTGACTAAATTCTTTTAGTCGCATAGTCACTAATCTCTTATTTTGTACTAGTGAGAGTATACCCTAATTGGAATCATACCCACAAGCAGGGCTTGTTTGGATTGTCCCTCCCCATCTAGCCAACGGGTTGAGGAGGCTTGGAGGCATGTGATCCTTACCTATAGGTAAGTTGGGTATCTCTTCCAAGATGGATTATGATGTAGGTGTTCTACCTCATGACTCTTCAGGGTCATTGATGGGAAGATTGGTAGGAAATAAGATTGGTTTGAGATTTTCTCCCCTTTGTGGATTTGGGTTGAGAATGAGCTACCCAATGTGATTCCAAGGTTGATATGTGCTCCCCTGTGTGTTTAGATATCCTATTTCTCAATATGGACGTTGAGACATGTGACTCCCCCATGAGATATAAGGTGGAAACTAATGCTCCCCGATTATTCTTCTTTTAGATTCTAGAATGTTTCATCAGAGAGAGTTGAGAAAAGATGATCACAACATGATGATATCATGACAGGATGATGTGATGATCAACGAATAGATATTGGCAAGTGGAATTCTTCCTAGCTGAGAGGGATTGTTAATTTATGCAAATAGGGTCAAATTCCACCTTATACAACTCATATGAAAGTGATGATGATTGCTTTGAATTCCTCTTTTTTAGAGGACCAAAATTGACCTAAAGATCACCTCATTTGGACAAGCAAAATTTGGTTCTTGAATTTATAAACACACTCATGTACATTGGATTAGGTCGGCCCTATACAGATGTACAATTGGATAGGTCAACCTCAACATCAAATGGACCCACATGGAATCCTATAAATATGAGAGACCTCAAGCTCATTTGATCATCATCATCAAGCAAATTCTTCTCTATTCTTCTATTGTTTAGCTCACAGAGGTTCATCAGAAGAAGCTCACTCAAGGTTTGAAGTTTCTAGTCTAAGGCGCACATGAATTAGGGATTTTGTTTTCTACCCATACGCTCACCATAGGTGAGATCTGGCTGCAATCATGTTATCACTTAGAGAAAAACCTGGTTCCATGGAGAAACCCCAAGGTAACCTCAAACCACTTTTAGGTTGAAAGATGGCCCTTCAATCCAGAGGGAGATCTTTGTGGAAAACACAACTACTATATGATCATTGTAGTAGAAGTTTTTCACAATTGAGTTCAGGTGGCCAGATTTGGGTTTAGGTATAAGATGGTTGGATGATCATCAAAACCTACCATTGGTAATGGAGTCAATCTATCAACCAAATGAAATCGTAGATCTAATGAGAAAATTTCACAAAACATGGGAGTAACATGTCCTTTGACTGTTTTGGAGAGTTCGAAGAAAGACGAATTGGGAGAAAACAAACCTTATAAGAGCTAAGAACAACAAGTGTTTAATGAATGATAATTTAAGAGAGGGGCATCAAATTAAATCCAATCTCATTAAACTAACATTTTAGACATGAAAGAGACAACTAATAACCAAGAAATACTGGCATGGAAATGAAAAACATGAGTTTTATACTATTTTCTCATCACACACTGCAAATAAATTTAAGATTGCTCAAACATATCCAGAATACAAGTAATTTTTTAAATGATTGCCAACCCTAATTCATTATCCATAAACTGTCTTTATAGAGTTTCACATAACAGCTTGCAAAATAATATAATCCTCATAATTACAATACTGAGATATTGTAAAATATCCTTTAAGTTCACGCATGAAAAGATAAACTAAGAAAATATCTAATGAATCCTAGAAAAACTATAGGCAAATCTACTAAAATCTAGGCACAAATAAAGTGATATGATCAACTGTATAGCTAGAAATAGAAGAGGTTCCTATGTAGATTACCATCGTTGTTTCAACAAAATAGGTCCCTCTAACTACTTCATCAACACTGCCCCTGGATATCTTCAGCTACTCTGTGATTTTCTAGAAAAATCGCTGACAAGAAGGTCATCGGAATTGTTATTTGACGGATTTGAGATATAGCTGACAATTGGGAGGTCAATCATTTCAAATATTGCTGACAACAGAGATCTCAGTGTCTCTTTTTAATTTTAGAAAAAATCATTGATAGGCATGTTGTCGGAAATTTCCTGTAGGTTTCTTTTACTAATCAATATGCATAGTTTGTTCAAAATAACTAACATACGCACTGTCAAGCTTTTCAAAAACCATTACAAAGGAATTGTCATATCTCCAGACTTTCAAACTGAATACAAAACTAGCAGGCCAATTGTCAACGAAATGAAAAATTGAGTTTTTGGTTTAAACAAGTGGACAAAAATGGTTCTAATACCCTCGCATATTAGTTGAGGATATTGGAAGCTTCAAGTAACATGTCCAACTTGTCTAATCTATGATTCTTGTTCTTTCTAGTCTCCATGAGCTTTTCTTTGGCAACCTGTTTATTTCCTTTCTTATTAGGTCTTGCAGGCATATTCTCAAATGCTATGGATATTTTCTTAGACTTTGTAGGTTTCTGATTGATGATTAATTCTTTCATAGACACATCATCTGTGTCAATGACTTGTTTCGCTAACTCTGGGTTGCTTCTAAGCTTGATTTTATACCATATCTTGTTTGTTGGCCTAGTCTGGCTATTACCCAGTGTAAGAATCTTAGGTGCTCATTCCCTTTCCTCTATTATTAGCTTCTTTCCTTTTAAATCTCCAGGAATAGTTGTGTTTGCAAGGGTGTTCTCTAAGGGTAAAGTTGAAAAAGTAGTGGATCCAATGTTAGCTTTTGGGCTTCGCAGCAATGTAGGCTCTGGCTTGTGAAGCTGAGCACTCTTCCTTTGATAGACCTTGAGAGTTTTTGGGTAAGTTGAGGCAAATGGGGCTTATGAGTTTTTATACATGATGGGAATATGAATAGGAACTTGATTCTAAATCTTATTCATCCTCATGATAGTTTGGGGTATGCCTCTTTTCCTTCTAGAAAGTTGAGGTTGGAACCCTCCCCAGAAAAGGAAATGGTTCTAGGTCCTCCCAAGCTTAATCAACTAGATTTCTATCAAAAAATTTATCAGTGCCTTGTGATAAATAAAATATGAATAAGGTTTAACCCTATCCTTATACCTAGCAGCCATGTACTTGAGGCTTTCTAGCAAGTAGGAGCACATATTAGTCCTACTCTTCCCATCCAAATGTGCTAAGAAGTAAAAATGATACAAATTGATCCTATGATAACGACCCTCATAAGTAAAATATTATTGGCAAAGATGTAGGGGAGCATACTATTTGTTTTGTAGCCAGTCTCTTCGAACCCCTGCCTTCCAATTTTCTGCTCTAGCTCTTTCTTGAAGAAATATGGAATGTCTATTCCTGCTAGAATATGGATGTGAACAACCCTTGGGAAAAGTTATGTCTTTGAAAACTGTGTTCTTTGTGACTTCAAATGTTATACCATTGACTTCTACATGACTCCCATCGAAACCTACTGCAAATGATTGAGCTACCAAATTGTGGTAATAGGAACATTGATAGAAGAACTGAATACACCCTGCCTGCTGGAACAAATGTGGGAGATTAGGATAGACATTCAATAGCTCCAACTCTTTAGGTTCAGTTTGGTCTACCATGCCTCCGTTTCCCATTCTAGTTGGTAATATCCATGAGATTCGATGTTGTGTCCCCGTAGTGGAAATAGTTTCAATTTCCAAGTGGAAAACTCGGATAACTTACCAAAATAACTGCTTATAGGATAGGAGGTGTAAGATATGGTGAACCGAGATGTGTCAAGTTAAGCTTAACATCATGTTTGATCACGAGTGTGTATCATGATCAATAATTACATGAAATTGATTACATAGTACCTTTAATCATTACATAAGGTAATTACGATGAAATTAATACTTTACCCTTTCAATCATAATAGAGACACCTGAAATCAAAATATCGATGCTAACATGGTTAGCACAGTTAGCACTTTAATATTAAAAAATAACTTAATTTTTGACAGTTGACCTGTCGAAAAAAATGAGAAAATAACGTTATCCTCGTTGTCAGCAATATTTGCTTTCCAACTATATCAAGTCCTAAAACACTACTAGGAGTATTAATCTGTTTATTACAACCTTAAATGTTGACAACACAACTGTCATAATTTTATAAAAATTACAAAATGGAGCTTTTTTATGATAAGATTTGGCTTCACAAGGATGTTGTCGATCGATGATGGCAGAAAGAACTTCCCCATAGATCAGTTTATTCATCCATTGGGTAGCTCCCAACTAGTAACCCTGCAACTTGTAAATTGTACCACACTATTCCACACTAAAATTGAACGCTGAAATCAAAAGTTGCTAGAAAACATGCTCAAAGTGTTGAGCTTATTGGCACACCAACGTATCCTAAACTGTTGAAATAACTACTCAATCAAATAACACAAAAATTCCAATGTAACCAATCTAGTAGTTGTTCAAATACTGTCATTTTTTTATTGTGCTTCAGCAAAATCAAAATTGGGCAGTATAGTAGCAAAGGCAACTCATGTTGTAATTTGTATACACGGCGAAAAAATGGCTGAAAATTCAAACTTAGAAAACCCTTTATGTATTCAATTATGGGATCATAAAAATGATATATCTAATTACCCTCAAGGTATTGAATGACTAGATATCATGGTTGAATTTCTCAAATCTATTTTCTATTTAAAATTCATAATCCAAAACAGAAAATTCCCCACTCTCAATAACAGAAGGAAGAAATATGTATTTTCGTTGTTGTTGAGAAGAAATTCCAACATAATGATCTTGTTATGGAAAAAATTGTTGATCCTCTAAGATTACAAGATCTATCTGAATTTCCTTTGAATACTCTTCTAAGAAATGAATCTTTTCCTTTGAGCCACATTTGCATGAGTTTAAAAAAGAGGAAAAAAAATGCAAAAAAAAAAAATTATCCACTTCAGCATTAGTATACCCATCATTCCATTATCTAAAACTTTGAATGGAAACATGATCTACTACAGACTCTTCTCTCTACATCTATGTTTCCAAGAAAATAACCCAAAATCTTGATATGGATGTTATGGACTTCGCAAAAAAACTTTCAATCCATTTTTTGAACTTCCCTTGGAATGAATCATAAAATAATCTCATGTATACATATTCACATTTTACTTTAAGAAGATTAGAACAGTCATAAAAATTTTCAATATGTTTCGACATCAGGCTAAAAACATCACCACTAAATTTTGGTCTATTTCTTAGAAAATATTCATCTTTGGGTATATGATTAGGAAAACCAGAATAACTGTAAAATCTAAACTTGCATACCTTGAAACAATAGTAGCAGTGTCAGAATTCTTCATTGGCCTAGTAAATAACCATTGAATCATTTGAGCTATGAATCCTTTTGACAATGGAGTTGCCATGGAAGCTTCTAACTCTAGATTCTTGAAAATGGAGTCTCCAAAGCAAACACCTTGTAGCCAAAATGATATAAAAATATATGTTTTCCCTAAGAGATTTGATCTTCAACAATCAAATTGTTTGGGGAAAAATATTCCTTTCATTCCCCAGCAATGGCGCCAAAATGTTATCACTTAGAGAAAATGTTGGTTGTAGGGAGAAACCTTAAGGTAACCTCAAACCACTTTTAGGTTGAAATATGGCCCTTCAACCCGAAGGGGGATCTCTCCATAAAACTCAACTACTTTATGGTCATTGTAGTAGAAGGTTTTCACAATTGAGTTCAGGTGGCCAGGTTTGGGTTTAGATACAAGATGGTTGAATGATCCTGAAAACCTACCATTGGGCATGGAGTCAAGTTATCAACCAAATGAAATCAGAGATCTAATGAGAAAATCTCACAAAGAATGGGATTAACATTTCCTTTGACTATTTTGGAGATTTCAAAGAAAGATGAACTGGGAGAAAACAGACTTATAAGAGCTGAGAACAAGTATTTAATGACTGATAATTTAAGAGAGGAGCATCAAATGAAATCCAATCTCATTAAACTAACATTTCAGACATGAAAGAGACAATTAATAACAGAGAAATACTGACAGGGAAATGAAACATATGACTTTTATACTAGCTGGTCATCAAACACTGGAAATACATTTAAGATTTCTCAAACATATCCAGACTATAACTAATGTTTTACATGATTTCAACCATGTTTCATTATTCATAAATTGTCTTTATAGAGTTTCACATAACATTTTTCAAAATAATAGAATCCTCATAAGTACAATACTCAAATATTTTAAAATATCCTTTAATTTCATGCATGAAAAATAAACTTAGAAAATATCTAATACATCCTAGAAAAACTATAGGTAAATATGCTAAAATCTAGGAAAAAATGAAGTGATCTGGTCAACTATCTAGCTGGAAAATAGAATAGGTCCCTCTGTAGATTATCATCATTGTTTCAAAAAAACAGATCCCTCTATCTACTTCATCAACACTGGCCCTTGATGTCTTCTACAACTCTGCGGTTTTCTGGAAAAATCGTTGACAACCATGTCATCGACATTACTAATTTTCTGATGTGAGATATAGCTGGCAACCTAGAGGTTAATAATTTTGAATATCGCTGACAATAGAGATGTCAGCGTCTCTGTTTCATTTTAGAAAAATCGTTGAAAGGCATGTTGTTGGCATTTTCCTCTAGGTTTCGTTTACTAATCAGTATGCATGTTTTATTCAAAATAACTAACATACACATTGTCAAGTTTTTCAAAAATACTAACAAGGGCATTGTCAACTCTCTCGACTTTCATACTATATACAAAATTGGCATACCTACTATCAACGAAATGAAAAAACTGAGTTTTTTATTTAAACAAGTGGACAAAAATGGTTCTAATACCCTGGCATATTAGCTAAGGGTACTGGAAGCTTCGAGTAACGTGTCCAACTTGTCTAATCTCTGCTTCTTGTTTTTCTAGTCTCCATGGGCTTTGCTTTGGAAACCTATTTATTTCCTTTCTTATTAGGGCTTGCAGGATTTTTCTTAGACTCCATAGGCCTTTTCTTAGACTTTGAATTTTTCTCATTGATGATTAAGTCTTTCATAGGAACATCATCTATTTCAATGACTTGTTTAGCTAACTCTAGGCTGCTTCTAAGCTTGATTTTATATCATAGCTTGTTTGTTGGCCTAGTGTCCCTACTACTCAGTCTGAGAATCTCAGGTGTTGGTTCCCTTTCCTTTGTTATTGGCTTCTCTCCCTTTATATCTTTAGGAATAGTTTTGTTTACAGGGGTGTTATCTTAGGGTAAAGTTGAAAAAGTAGTGGAGCCAATGTTAGCTTCTAGTGTTCTAAATGATGTAGGCTCTGGCTTGTGAATCCAAGCACTCTTCCTTTGACAGACCTTTGGATTTTTTAGGGTAGCTGAGGCAGATGGGGCTTCTGATTTTTCATACGTTATGGGAGTTTGAATAGGAACTTGACTCTGAGTCTTATTCATCCTTCTCATAGTTTGGGGTCTGCCTCATTTCCTTCTGGAAGGTTGAGGGTGGAACCCTCCCCAGAAAAGGAAAATGGTTCCAGGTCCTCTCGAGCCTAATCAATGGGCTTCCTATCAAAAATTTTATCAATTCTTTGTGATAAATAAAATGTGAAGAAAGGTTAACCCTAGCCCTATACTTAGAAGCCATGTGCTTGAGGCTTTCCAGCAAGTAGAAGCAGGGTTTAATCCTAATATGCCCATCTAAATGTGATAAGAATTAAAAAAGATACAAACTAATCCTATTATAACAACCCTTAGAAGTAAAATAATATTGGAAAAGTTGCAAGGGAGCATACCATTTGTCTTGTAGCCAGTCTTTTCGAACCCTCACCTTCTAGTTTTTTGCTATGTGCTCTTCCTTGAATAAATATGGAACATCTATGCCTACTAGAATATGGCTTTGAAAAACCCTGTCACCATCCATGGGAAATGTTGTGGCTTCAGAAAATGTGTGCTCTGTGACTTCAAATGTTAGACCAACGACTTATACATGGCTCCCATCAAAACCTGTTGTAAATGATTGAGCTACCAAATCATGGTAATTGGAACACCGATAGAAGAATGACTCAATACATCAAGATATACATATGATAGCTCCATCTTTTTAGGTTCAATTCAGTCTATCATGCCTCCCTTTCCCATTTTGGCTGGCATTATCCATGGGATTCGATGTTGTGTCCTTGTAGTGGAAATAGTTTCAATTACCAAGTGGAAAACTCAAATAACTTACCAATATAACTGCTTATAAGATATGAGGTGTAAGATACGGTGAATCCACATGCGTCAAGTTAAACTTAACATCACATTTGATCATGAGTGTGAATCATGATCAATAATTACATGAAACATACTATATAGAACCTTTAATCATTACATAGGGTAAGCATGATCAAATTTGTACTTTACCCTTTCGATCATAACAGAGACACTTGCACCCAAAATACCGATGATGACATGTTCAGCACAGTGAACACTTTAAATATAAAAAAATAACTTACTTGTTGACAATTAACCTATCCAAAAAATGAGAAAATAGTGATATCCTCATTGTTAGTGATATTCGCTTTCCAACTATATCAGGTCCCAAAACATTGCTAGGAGTATTAACATGTTTATTACAACCTTAAATACTGACAACCCAACTATCAACATTTTATAAAAATTGCAAAAATGAAATTTTTTATGATAACAAATCGTACACACACAGTGTCTCAGATTTTGAAGGAAGTGTAACTAGGTTTGGTCTTCATAATGACATGTAATTATGACTAATGTAAATGATGTAATGAAGAGAACAAATTTATGATTGTAAAATTAATCCATAAGTTTCATGAGAAAGTTATTTTAGAATAATAGGATTTGTCATTTAGAGTATAGAATTAATGTCATGTATGGTTCTTGAGCCTTTGTTTAGGGTATACAAATCTATAGAAATTTGTAGAAGCCCTCCAAAGACAAGCATAATCCCTCTTAAATAATTCGGCCTACAAATTGAATAAAAAGATCATGCTGGCTCATTATATAGAGACACATCCCGTCATACACTCAAATTGGCTTATTTAAGATGGGAAACCACTATATATAGGCACCAAGGCACTTCACATTTCCTAAGTTTAGGAATTCAGATCATCCTCTAAATTCATATGTGTAATAACAAGAGGGTAGTTTGGATCCCTATAATAGAATCTAATTCGGATGGAAGGATCAGTAAGAAAAGATGATAATGGAAAAACAAAAAGTTCTAAGGGCTAGCTACAAGTAAATTGATTCAAATACCTCTCTCTGATGTTCGAATGTGGCTATATTAATCTCTAATTTCAAATGGGTAAAGGTAGAATGAGGTTCGAATACATCTCATTGTTATTTGGATGGGTAGTGGCAAGATCTTTGTGGAAACTTCAGAATAGACCTGTATCTTTGATAAGGAGGATATCATTGATCCCATAGTGACACACTCTGTCTTAGCATATTGTTGGGTTGTGTTATATTCTTTCCTATATTAGGTTGGGCGAACCTACCTATGGTTTTTCGTTCCATGGTTTTGGACGTGATGGTTTTCGTTCCATGGTATTGGATGCTTCGGAATGTATAAATATGTATTGTAACATTGAAAGGAATATAATGTAAAATCAAGCTGATAGTCTTGGTTTTGGGATCCAGGGGAAAATCTCTGTGTATATGTGTTTTATATGTTATGCTCTCACATTGTTTATTTTTTGTGTTTTAGAATTCGTATGCAGGTAATTTCTGTATGGGGTTAAAACCTACATTTGGTATCAGAGAAATTTTGGCTTCAAGGGGACGCCTTTGTTGCTGAGGGGTTTCGCTCAGGCCTATGGTAGACCCTGTTCAATGGGAGATTCACAAGATCGATTCTGGTCATGAAAGAAGATGGTGAGCAGTGGAAAGATAGAGATTGAGAAATTTAATGGTTAGAGTTTTGAGTTGTGGAAACTCAAGATGGAGGATATGTTGGTGGATAAAGATTAGTGGATCGTGGTATATCCGGATATGAAACCAATGAGAGTGTCCGATGAAGAATGGAAGAGTTTGGATCAGAAGGCAAAGAACACAATACAATAGTGTGTCTCAGATTCATTATTGTTGAATGTATCAGGGGAAGCTACAGAGGAGGCTTTGTGGGACAAGTTAGGGACTTTGTACCAATCTAAGCCTCTGGTGAATAAACTGCTCCTGTGGAAAAAGCTATATAACCTGAGGATGAAAGACGGAGACTCAATGACAGAGAATATGAATGTGTTTAATACTGTGGTAATTCAATTAGCATCTATTGATATTAAAATTTCAAATGAAGATAAGTGCATCAGTTTGTTGTGTTCTCTACCAGATTTGTGGGATAGTCTAGTTATTGCAATAGGTAGCAATGCAACTGCCTTGCAGTTTGATGAAATAATCTCATCTTCTAATGGAGGAGATGGAATAGAAAAATATGGAGAGCCAAAATTGATCCTTGTCTGTATGAGGACGGTCCAGAACAGAAACAAAAAAAGTCATCGAGTGGGATTCTAAATCTAGGGGAGATCTAAATCTCCGGGAAAACCAGTAAAGGTTTTGTACTGGAATACAGAAAGGAAGGGCACTACAAAATGGATTATTAATCTAAGCTCCTGACAAAGGAAAGGGTTTTGATGATGCTTCTTTTGCAGAGGTGAAAACCCACCTCAAATGAAGGTGGGGATGTGTACTTGGCTTCTTCAAGTACACATGTAGATCATGAGGCATGGTTGTTTGACTCAAGTGCATCCTTTCACTTCACTCCCCATAGAGAGTGGTTCTGTGAGTATGATAAATACAATGGTGGTGATGTCTTCTTAAGGGATGATAAGAAGGCTAGAATCATTGGGCGTGGAAAGGTAATGTTGAAGTTGCAAGGTGGAAGAGTTAGAACACTTCCAGATGTTCTGCATATTCCTGCATTATCCAGAAATCTGATTTATGTAAGCAAGTTGGATGATGCAAGTGTAAAAATAGTGTTTGGGAAGGATACCTGCAAGACAGTTCGAGGAGAACTGGTATTGATGAAGGGAGTTCAGACTGGAACTCTGTACAAGCTGCAAGGTAGCACTATTGTTGATGGGTGCAACAATTTTGTGGTTCCTGAAAGTGGAGCAGAAAATCTAGCGGTCTCTAAAGAGAAGACCATGCTGTGGCAGCAAAAGCTGGGACATTTTGGAGAGAAGGGCCTTCGAATACTTCATGGTAAGGGTATGGTAGAAGGTATGAATAATAGCTCTCTAGATTTTGATTTCTGTGAAAATTGTGTATATGGGAAGAAGAATCAGGTGAGTTTCCCCTCTGGTGGTAAGAGGGAAAAATAGATATTAAAGCTTGTGCACAGTGATGTGTTTGGACCTGTGAAGGTTCCATCACTGGGTAAGTCTGTGTACTATGTATCATTTATAGATGACTTCTCAAGAGATACATGGATATATTTCATTAATAAGAAATATGAATTCTTTGATAGGTTTAAATAATTTAATGATCTGGTGGAAAACTAGACAGAGAAGAAGATAAAGGTGTTGAGGACAGATAACGATGGAGAGTTTTGCAGTAAGGAATTTGAAGAATTCTGTAAGAAGTGTGGTATAGCACAGTAGAAGAGTACTCCATATACGCCTCAACAAAATGGAGTTGCAAAAAGAATGAAAAAGACATTGGAAAGGGCAAGAATCATTCTCAGTGGTGTCGGGTTGGGACAAGAATTCTGGGCAGAGGCGGTGGAGACAGCATCTTACCTGGTCAACAGATCACCTTCATCAGTGTTGGAGGATAAAACTCCACAAGAGGTATGGACTAGTAAGAAACCATCTCTTTCACATCTAAGGGTATTTGGATGTGATGCATATGTACATGTTCCAAAGAAGAAACGAACCAAGTTGGATAGTAATTCTAAAAAGTGCATATTTATTGGGTATAAGAATGGTTTAAACGGTTATAAACTTTGGAACCCAGTAACAAGGAAAGTTGTGTACATCTAAGGTGTTGTGTTTAGAGAGGTGAAATATATTGCTAAACATGAATTCCAACCAAAGGAACCTTATAAGATGGAGTTTGAGCTAAAGGAGGAAGAATCAAAGTCTACAGCAAAGGAGGAATCAAAAGATGAAGAGCCACAAACTCTAGTTGTAAGAAGATCAATTCAAGAAAGAAGATAGCCAAAAAGGTATAGTCCATTTTCTTTCTATTAAAATTTTGCTTTATCTATTACTGATGATGATCCCAGAACTGTGAAGGAAGCAGTAGATTCAGAGGATGGAAAACTACGGAAAGAGGACATGGTTGATGAAATGGCATCTTTGCACAAAAATGAGGCTTGGGATCTGGTGGAGTTTTCAGCTGGAAGGAAACCCATTGGTAGCAAATGGGTGTTCAAGAAGAAGACAAATGCAGAAGGAAAGGTGGAGAAATACAAATCTCGGTTGGTAGCAAAAGGTTATTCCCAAGTGCCGGGAATTGATTTTGGTGATATTTTTTCTCCTGTTGCCAAGGTAGCTTCTATTAGCTTACTTTTATCTGTTGCTTTTGTTTTTGATTTTGAGGTAGAACAGATGGATGTGAAGACAAAATTTCTTCACGAGGATCTGGAAGAGGAGATCTAAATGAAGAAACCTGAAGGCTTTGCAATGAAATATAAGAAAGAACTAGTATGCAAGTTAAAGAAGTCTCTGTATGGGTTAAAACAGTCACCAAGGATGTGGTATCAGAAATTTGTACATTTATATGGGGACTTAGCTTCACCAAAATCAAAGAAGATCACTGTGTGTATTTTAAATTAATTGGTGACTGTGTTATTTATCTAGTATTGTATGTGGATGATATGTTGTTGGTTGGAAATGACAAAGAAATTATCCAAGATTTGAAGACCCAATTGTCCTCCAAATTCGACATGAAATATCTTGGTGCTGCAAACTATATTTGAGCATGGAAATTAAACAAGATTGGGCAAAGAGGAAGCTCTGGTTAAACCATAGGAAGTATGTCGAGACAATATTACAGAAGTTTAATATGCAGGATAGTAAACCGTTGAAGGTTCCTATTCCTGTAGGTGTTATCTAGTGAACAGTGTCCCAAGACACAAGAAGAGGAAGAGGATATGTCCCGTGTTCCATATGCAAGTGTAGTCGATAGCCTGATGTATAAGATGGTCTGTACTAGACTAGACATTGCACATGTAGTGGGATTATTGAGCAGGCTTATGTCAAAACTAGGGAAGGAGCATTGGACAGCAGTGAAGTGGGTTTTTAGTTATTTGTGTGGCACCAGTGATTATGGTTTGTGCTACCAAGGAAGACCAAGATTGGAAAAAGTGTTGGATATTCATGGCTTTGTTGATGTAGACTATGCTAGAGATTTGGATCAGAGAAGATCTACAAGTGGGTATGTTTTTAACCTATTTGGAGGTGCAGTCAGTTGGATGAGTAAGAAGCAATTTGTAGTGGCACTATCAACTACAAAGACAGAATACATGGCAGCCACTCATGCAAGCAAGGAATCAGTTTGGTTGCAGAGATTGTGTTCAAGTATGGGGTTAGTATAGGGAGATATAAGGATAGACTGTGACAACCAAAGTGCAATTTTCTTGGCAAAGAACCCTGCTTATCATTCAAACAAAAAGCACATTGATGTTCAATATCACTTTGTGAGGGATATGATAGAAGACAAAAAGGTGTTGCTGGTAAAGGTGGACACTTTAAAGAATACTACAGATGTATTGACAAAATCTGTGAGCTCTAAGAAGTTCTCCTGGTGTAGAGAAACAGTGGGCGTTTCAGGGGTGGAAAAATGACTAAGCTCTCTTGTGGCCCCCTATTGAAAGAAAACAACAAGTGGGAGAATGTTGGGTTGTGTTATATTGTTTCCATGACTAATCGACGTAGTGAACAGGGGGTTAGAGGGGGGGCAGAGCCCCCCCTTCATTGCGTTGATTGCGCAGTGGGGGGGTCATAAGGGGGTGGCAGCCCCCCCATCTAAGGGGTTTGACGGGGACAGGTAGCCCCCCTCTATGGGGTCTGGGACAGTGCCTTGCAAAAAAAAAAATTAGACCCTATATTAGGTTGGGTGAACCTACCTATCGTTTTTCAATCCATGGTTTTGAACACGATGGTTTTCGGTCCATGGTATTGGATGCTTCAACCTGTATAAATATGTATTGTTACATTGAAAGGAATATAATAAAAAGTCAAGCTGGTAGTCCCTGTTTTGGGATCTAGTTTAAATCTCTATGTATATGTGTTTTATGTGTTATGCTCTCGCATTGTTTATTTTCTGTGTTTTAGAATTCGTATGCAGGTAATTTCTATATGGGGTTAAAACCTACATATACATTCTATATGTAGTCATAATCTCAGCATATATGTGGTCATGATCTTGATGAAGATCTCGGTGCAGCTC
>APFE031623173.1:24209-57670 GCA_000404065.3 Pinus taeda
TAATCACTACTTCTATCTTGAGAAGCATGATCAAGGGAAAAGGATCTCCTCCTCTAAAAGGATGTAGGAAAGAATAAGTGACACTAGATGAAATCAACATAATATTTCCTCATATGAAGTATGAGGTTGTTATAGACATATTTGGGAACTACAACCCCAATCACATATGTCCATAAACCAAGGGCTTCTAAACCCCTAAAAGTGTTCTTTCATACCCTAAAGGATCAAGTTCAATTGATTACATTATTTCCCATAAGTTCTCCCTGAAAAACTACTCAAAACTAGTCAAAACTGGACCATATAGACTGCTCAATGTTGAGGGTGTGATGCATCTAACCAATTACACACAAGGGGTGTGATGCATACTGAAAAACGCTTCTATAGGTTGCGATGAGCGAGAGTAGACAAATGGCAGAGGCATTCTGCTAGGTGGAAACTTAGAGAATCTTCTAAAAACTGCTCATATGACACTTGCCTCTATGAATTCACCCAGGGATGAGTAAGAGATCATGAAATATCCAAGTGGAACCAAGAACTATCAGTGAAATGACACTAATCAAAATCCTAGAAGCTAACTCACCCCCCTACAAATATCTATATATAGATCCCTCATCCTAGAGATTCGAAGGCTGGCATTTTGTATTTTGTAAGGAATTGTTGTTGTTTTCTCTATGAAGCATTGTATTGTTGGGTGATCTAGCTTTTCATGAGGTGAAGAGGGCTTTCATGTTGGAAGGATAGTGCTGGATCAAACAACTGGGTTGTAATCCTCTCTTCTACTACTTCTATCAATAAAGTTATTTGAGTTTTCCTCCATATACTTGTATATTTCTGAATCTTGTATTTGTGTATGCATTTGTATGGTTAATGTACATCTGATTCTACATTATTTATGGTTATAGATCTCTATGCTTTGTTGGTATTTTGTTGCTTTGACTCTATAGGTGTTCTTTGAAGTGGGACAAGTGAGAAAGGAGTGGTGAAGCTCTATCAAGGGAGAGAGGAAACAAGCAAGGAGCCAATCAAAAGACTAAGGTTGGTGTTCTCTGCTTCTCTCTCATTTATATCTCATAAAGGAAAACACAAGTTACTTTGAATTGTTTGTTTCTAAGATAGCTACCTGTCTTAGTGGGACTAGTAGATCTGAATAGACACTAGTTTTCCCATAGACAAAATGGTGACTCCACTAGGGAACAAATCGTTTGTTTGTTTGTTACTGTTGTTTGCTTTATAAACTACAGACGGAGCCTGAAGTTAAGCCAGCTAGCCTTCGAACTGCTTTTGCTATGCAACTGCAAAGTAGATCAACGCTGCTTCAGTCAATCTCTAGGTTGGTTTATGAACTAAACATCTAACTTGCAAACATCCTAAGTGCCCTAGTGGTAGCTCAATAACCTCATTAGATCATACCTCTGTACTTTGTGTTTACCGTCTATCATAAGCTCAGCCTAAATCCTTGAACTTAACTGCACACTGTGGGTGAAAACCAAGCTCAATCTTGTCCTTGGACCATCACACAATATCTCATTGGCAATTTGAATGCATCGCACCTCCCATGTGTTTCAAGTGAGATGCATCCCTATTTCCCTTAAGGACAGGTGCGATGATTGCATGAGACTGTTTCTCTCTCCAGAATTTGGTTTTTTCTTCATTGTTTTCAGCTCTATTTAGTAGTTTTACAGCCTATGATCAGTATATCACTATTGAAACCTTCTTCCTTTACATTATTCAGCCTCCATTGATAAGGAATTGTAAATGATTTTTATGTATTTTTCATCATTTGCAATCCTCCTTTGCAAAAAGTAGCTTAATCGAACTGTCGTCTTTTGATTCGAAAGTGTCGCAACTGTCGTTTTCAGTCAAGGAAAAGAGTATCATAAAGTCTTTCCCTTTTAAATAGTCGATTATACTTTTGCCGTTGTATCTGATTTGAATTGTCAATCCTTTGAAGTGTCAAAAACAGTTTTCCATTCGAAAGTGAAAGTGTAGTCTTAGTCTTCCTTTCTTTTTTTGAAAAGAAATTGCCAAAGTGTCGCTTTGAGGAAAAAAGTTTAGATCTATACTTAGTTTTCTTTTTTTCATTCTCACATTAAGGAAACGGAAAAACAAATACATGCATGTGCATTTGCATTTAGACTGCATGCGGAAATTGATTTAGGAAAAGTGCATTTAGTGTGTGCTCTATGCTCTCTGTTGAAAGAATTTTACTTTTCTTTTCTTAGTAGCTAGGATTTTCATTGCTAAAAGAAAATAAATGACTTTTTATCATCTTAGATTGCATATTTAGGAATTTTACATCTACATCACGTGGTGAACCTTGAAAGACAAACTTCTTAAGAAATATCAACTGTAAAATAAACCTCAATGAACATAAAAATGCTTTGGAACCTAACGCACAACATCTAGAAGTCTAGGCCAGAGACGTATTCCGGCGTCGTAAAGCCTGGTAACTATCGTTTTCATCATAAGTTGGGTGATTCCTCCTCTTTGATACGACAAAGGACTTGTGCTCCCACATATCGTCGAGTATATATTGGGATACCACAATAAGCTGATATCCTTTATCCTTAGGAAGTCATGTATGCCGCCCTATCGATCGTAATGCACTAAACATAGCATTCGTGAAGATTGACTGCCTTACGTAAAGTCCTCGGTAATTTCTCTATAATTTACCATCGAGGTGTATATTGCAGTTTTTCAATTGGTTTGGTAATCCCTCTATCTAGATTTCCAGAGTAGTCACTTTCGTTCCTTTTCCACTCCTTAAAAGAAAATATCCATCTGAGCACTTGTCACTTCAAGCTCATTAAAAATCGAAGGTGACTAGAGTCATCTTTAACTTTTTCTCGACTCTTAAAAATTGAAAAATCAAGTTGTGTCAAAGCGTCATAAAATTTACTTAATTTGGGATAACATCATTGTTCCCTCGTTGGTCTTAGGTTGATAAAATGGAGTCCACCAATCAAGGATTTCCTCTTGGGGGAAATCCTAGTCCTTTCTCTTCTTGGGGAGATATTGGTGCTCCATACATGGCTACATTGTCCCTTCCAGGACTCACAATTGGCCTGCCAGTATGGCTATTCTCGACCTCTATCGTTTAAAACACCGTAATTCCTCAACAATCAAATCAGCAACCAGGTGATACTGGAGTTTCTCCCATGCCTTCTACTTCGTTTGTTTCTCCCTCTCCTTCTTCCTCTTCACTTGGTGAGACTAGTGACACTAAAAACCAAGTAGCTGAGAAGAAGAAGAAAGGGAAGGAGAAGAAGAAGAAGAAGCCAGCTGCACAAGGGGGAAACCATGCATCGTCTGGCAAAAATCCACACACTACACCTTCCAGACCCAAATCTCCATGTGTCATTTGCAAAGGAGACCACTATCATCGAGATTGTCCTTGCATCCCGCAAATCTTAAGAGA
Organism: Pinus taeda; assembly: GCA_000404065.3. Classification (NCBI taxonomy): domain Eukaryota; kingdom Viridiplantae; phylum Streptophyta; class Pinopsida; order Pinales; family Pinaceae; genus Pinus; species Pinus taeda. The sequence goes on from APFE031623173.1 coordinate 27,628, forward strand.
CTAGTCTCCCCACTTGCACAATCCAGTGTCTTCAACCTTTGTCGATCATGTTGAGAGTACACCATCAACTAGTGAAAATTAAGTCAATGGACAAAAAGGAAGATCTAAATTTCCTTGTAGGCCATGTGAAGGCAATCATGCCTTCCACCCTTGTCCTTTTCTGGACGAAGCTAAAAGAGTCTTGGAAAACTGTCCTGCTTCATTGCAGCGATTTCCACCTGGATGCAAGAAACTCTTGCCAAGTACATCGCTAGTTGAAAATCTGACTGACGTACCTCTATTATTGGTTGAAATGCCTACCATTGAAGATAAACCCTCTGAGTCCACACCGGAACAAAGTTAACAAGTCGAGACAGCAGTCGACCCAATCTTGTCTTCAGAAGGTCCACCTTCAAATGATACACTCTCCAAAGAGAATGAGGATGACACCATTCAAATTATTTTTGTTAACATAGAGTCCGATGAACATGGGGGCAATATACCTGTTCCTCTACCACAAGATGGAAGTTCCCCATTTCAAGAGATTCATCCTACCATTTATTTGGTCCCTCCTCCAAGCAATCTAGTCGTTTCCTTTGATTGGAATCTACTAGCAGGACTCTGCCTACCATCTAATGTACCATTCTGAATCATAGTACAAGCTTACAGAATGATCATGGCTAGCACTATCATAGATGAAGTGGATTTCATGAGTATCCTTTCCTTAACTACTTGGAAAGTGCTTGGTTCGCCATTGCTTCTACCTGAGATTCGAAATTTGTCAAGCTTTAATAAAGGAACCAGTCGACCGTTAGGGATCCTTCCAAATTTGCCTATAACTTTGAGAAGGAAAACTGTTCACTTGAACGTGATGGTAGTTCAAGGGCCACTAGATTACAATCTACTCCTTGGGCGTGACTACATTTACATCATGGGAGCTATTGTTTCCTCACTCTTTCAAGTGATGTGTTTCCCGTATGAAGGAAGAATGGTACAACTTGTTGACCAGCTTTCATTCCCTGGTTCAAACATGGCTACTATTCAAATGCCATCCCTAAATTTTATCTTTGCACAAGGACTGTCTCATCAACCTCCAATCCATCCACCTGATGACCACAAGTGATTTGGTGAGTGTGATGAAACCCAGGGGGCATGCACCCTAGTCCGCTTCGGCAGGCGAACCTAGAAAAAGATAGATTTCCTCGTAGGATATATGACCAGTCTAACACACCCGTCCGTGTAGGATATGGGATCAGTCTAGAAAAGGATCTCCTCATCGTAGGTTATGTGATTGGAAGTGAACCCACACCATTCACCTTTGTCTATTTTGATGGACAAAGCCAAGGAAGTGTTTTGTCTGCAACACGGACGAAACAATCTTGCTTTGATGCAAGAACTTCCATATGGTAACCTGGAAACTCTACTTTTCTTTATACTTGGGGGCATGCAAACCCTTTTTACGCAAGTGAAAAGCGACCAACATAGCTCTAACTCTGTAGTATTTTACTAACTTCAACTGCTTAGGTTAGGTGATTGGTCTGATCCACCATTCACCTTTGTCAGTGTCGATGGCACCGGCAAAGCAAAGGAAATGTTTTGTACAAAACTATCCTACCTAACCTCAATAGTTCATTAACCCCTAGTGTAGTTAGTTTTGTAGTTGGTCGTTTCTAGCCTACATACAAAAGGCTCCTGATCAAAGTTTCGCATGGGGCAATCTCACTAAAAAATGAACCTACTAATGAGAGACATCCTTAAGGAGACGACTCATATGAGCAATGTTTCCGCAAAGTTCAAGCTCGTTAAAAAGTAAACCTAGCACTGAGCATAGTTTTCAAAGATTGAAGCTCACTAAAAAATGAATCCACCCTCCGTAAATAACCTTTGTGATCACATTACTATCAGCCTTTTGAGCCTTGGTCGTGTTCTTACCATCACCTCCACTCTTTTAGCCGATCATACGCCTCCACTTGATTGTTTACCCTTTTGAGGAAACAGTTGCGATGAGTGATTCTGTTAGCCACCTTCTTTACAGTATCGTGCTTGAGAAGTTCCAAACTTACCTGGAACCAGTAGCTACTCGAAAATATCACTCGTTCCTCAAAAACGAGTCCCTTTTAAGCTCTTTTTAGACTCGTAAAATATGAAAAGATTGTCGAGCTACTAGCCTTTCTAGCTCGTTAAAGTAAAGGCAAGCACCATCCCACCTCTATATTTTAATATTTTTGGACCTGAGGGATCATTACACAAAAATATCGAGTGCTTGTCTTGTTCGGCTCGCTAAAACTATCGAAACGTCATCCCTTTCGTATTATTTTATACTTTTTCGGACTTAAGGGATTATACCATGAAAAGGGACTACTGGAGTTTCCTTTCAATCTCTTCTCAAACTCTCTAAATATGAAAAGGACTGAGTTATCTTTGTCACTAAACTCATTAAAACAATAGCGACAAAATTGTCCATACGGACAAGAGCGAGTTTCATTATCGCTAGGCTCGCTAAAACATAGCAACAGGTTTTCCTAAAGGGAAAATTATAAAACAAGCATATGTTATCCTCCTCAAGTTTGACAAAAATAAAGAGGTACTGGTCAGCAATGACTAGGGAAAAAGGGGAAGAAAACTTGAAGAACTTCATTGGTAGCAGGTCACTCTTGAACATGACACTTTCAGTCCATCGCCATGATTGAGTCGGGTTGGGTTATTCTGTTCACCGGTCATATCACCATTGGTCCTCCATACCATCCATTTTTGGGGTTAACGCTACCAATCCATTTCAATGTCACCGATATGTTCAAGAGAAGTTGCTCAGAGAATTCACCAACCCATCTAACACCTCATCCACTGCAATACCTTCACACTCCATTATTGCAGGAAAGCCACCCTGAACCTTGTATCATCAGATCGTTTTCACCTCCACAAAATCATTTTCTCCATTTCGTGTCGTAAAAGTGGGATTCATTAAGGCCCTCCTATGACAGGTCACTTCTTGTCGATGTTAGTGCATTATCCAAGAAGTTGACTTAGGAACAACCCTTTCAGTACTTTGAAGCTTGCATGCCTCAATGGCAAGTTTCTCACTTCCGGTGATAGGTTTACATCAATGGCCTTCGACCAAAATATTTTGCGTGGTGTTCGACATCGACTCATGTACTCACACCACGTGAATTGTACTACAGTACCTTGAGGGTCATTATCATTATCGGTGATTCCTCTCGCGCCTGTTAATAGCTTACATCATTCGCTGGTAATCAGGCAATGTCTTTCCACGTTTGACTTCAGAACATCTTTTCACATGGATCGACTTGTACATCAGGTGAAGATTGAACGAGTTTTAAGACCCAGGATCTAGTTTCATCCATCCATGCTGCAATATATTCAGGAAAATAAAGACATCAAATGTACTCCATATCTGCATAGATAATCATCCAAGCTAAGGGATGATGGCTCTACCAGAATCATCAGTCTGCCACACAAACGGTTGTCTATCCTATGTACATGAAAATGAATTTATAAAGCTAAGCATGGGAATGCCCGCCTCAGCTAGATCATTAAAATATTACAAAGATAATATATTTTATTGTATCTTATTACAGGTCACCTTCTAGTTTGAAAAACCTTGGATCCTCATGATAAAGCATTTCACCCAACATCAGAAGACTTACGACCTCATGCTTTAGGTGGCAACTGTTATAGACATATTTGGGCACCGCAAACCCAATCACATATGTCCATAAACCAAGGGCTTCTAAACCCCTAAAAGTGTTGTTTCATACCCTAAAAGATCAAGGTCAATTGATTACATCATTTCCCATAAGTTCTCCCTGAAAAACTACTCACAATTGGTCAAAATTGGACCATACAGACTGCTCCATTTTGAGGGTGCAATGCATCTCACCTATTACACACAAGGAGTGTGATGCATGCTGAAAAACCCTTTTGTAGGGTGCGATGAGCAAGAGTAGACAAATGGCAGAGGCAATTTGCTAGCTGGAAACTCAAAGAATCTTCTAGAAACTGCTCATATGACACTTGCCTCTCTAAATTCACCTAGGGATGAGTAAGAGATCATGAATTCTCCAAGTGGAACCAAGAACTATCGGTGAAATGACACTAATCAAAATCCCAGAAGCTGACTCACCCCCCTTCAAATATCTATATATGGATCCCTCATCCTAGAGATCCGAAGGCTGGAATTTTGTATTTTGTAAGGAAGTGTTGTTGATTTCTTTGTGAAGCATTGTATTGTTGTGTGATCTAGACTTTCATGAGGTGAAGAGGGTTTTCATGTTGGGAGGATGGTGCCTGATTAGACAGCTGGGTTGTAATACTGTCTTCTACTACTTCTATCAATAAAGCTATTTGAGTTTTCCTCCATATTCTTGTATATTTATGAATCTTGGTTTAATGTACATCTGATTCTACATTATTTATGGTTATAGATCTCTACGCTTTGATAGTATTTTGCTGCTTTGACTCTACAAGTGTTCTTTGAAGCGAGACAAGTGAGAAAGGAGTGGCAAAGCTCTATCAAAGGAGAGAGGAAACAAGCAAGGAGCCAAGTGAAAGACTAAGGTTGGTGCTCTTTGCTTCTCTCCCATCTATCTCTCATAATGGAAAACACAAGTTACTTTGAATTGTTTGTTTCTAAGATTGCTACCCGTCTTAGTGGGACTAGCAGATCCGAATAGACACTAGTTTTCCCGGAAACAGAGGTGGTTGACTACGATTAAGGAACCTTGATTGGAAGCTCCTAGGAATGGAATGTTTAAGGAAGAGATCGTGAGATATGCAACCATGATGAAGGTGATTAACATCCAAAAGACCAAGAAGATTTGACTAGGAAATATCCCGAAAGGATATGAAGACTCTGATGAAAGTCTGAAAAAGTTGTAAACCCTTGACAATGGATATCTTTGGGAGATGTGTCAACACGTATGAAGGATGTTGATACCTACAAGAAGATATCATGATGAAGAGCCATCTCGTACTATTTGATTTAATGTTATGTTTTGATTTCTTGAGTAATATCTAAATGAGTTCATGCAGGGCCACTGGAACAAATAGCATTCATGTGGTGGACAGAAATTCCTTAAAGAAGCATGATGAGAAAGAAGTATCCATATGAAGAAGGGTAAATATATGTACCACGAAGGCCACTTTTCATGGCATGGCGAACCGAGGAGAGTGATTGATGGCTAATGCCCTACAAGGAAGAAGCTTGATTGAATTTCATGACATCGAGGAAATAAATTGATCAAGTAGTTGAATGACCCACGAAGAAAAAGTTGTTGATGAAAAGGAGATTCCCTAGTTAAGAGGGAGCTTGGTCAAGTTCCTAGTCAAAAAGGAGCTTGGGTACATTCCTTTATAGGAATGGGCATATCTTCCCTAGTTGAGATGGAGAGATAGACGCAACATTATTTTCTTCACTTAGAAGAAAGAATGGAGGATTGAGTAATCATCTGGAATCCAATGCTCTTTGAGGATGTGCAAGGAATAAGTAGGCAAGAGAACAGATATTCTTTGAGGTCTGGAACCCAAGCTAAGAATATTCCTAGAAGGTCATACTGAGTGAACACCCATGTGGGTATGTACCTTGAGAGACAATGATGAAGGTATCTATAGTCATTGGCCTCGCAAACATTGTGCTATGATCTGATGAGAGATAGATTTGTCAGTTAAGACCTTGCTATGGAAACAATTTTGGTTACTATGATGCTATATAGATAGATTACCAATATGATTCTTCTTATTAGAAATTATTCAGATTGAGAATGACCAAGTACCATTATGAATACCTCCCTAGTTAACAGGAAGTGTTGAAGGAAGTGTAACTAGGTTCAGTCTTCATAATGACATGTAATTATGACTGATGTAAATCATGTAATAAAGAGAACAAAATTATGATTGTAAACTTACTTCAAGGGTTTCATGAGCAAGTGATTTTATAATAATAGGATTTGTCATTTAGAGTCTAGAATTAATGTCATGTATGGAGAGATCTTCTTGAGCTTATGTTTAATGAATACAAGTCTATAGAAATGTCTAGAAGCCCTCCAAAGAAAATAACAATCCCTCTTGAATAATTCGGCCAACAAATTGAATTAAAATAATATCATGTCAACTCACTATATAGAGACACATCCCTTCATACACTCAATTCAACTTATTTATGATGGGAAACGACTATATATAGGCACCAAGGAACTTCACATTTCCTCGATTCAGGAATTCAGTTCATCCTCTGAATTCGGATGGGTAATAATAAGATGAAAATTCGAATCCATAGAACAAAATCTAATTTATATGGAAGGAGCAACAAGAAAATATGATAATGGAACAATGAAGAGGTCTAAGGGCTAGATGCAAGTACAGTGATTTAGACACCTCTCTATGATGTTTCAATGAGGCTATAGTCATCTTTAATTCAGATCAGAAGAGGAATAATGAGGTTCGGATACATCTAAGTGTTATTTGGAAGGGTAGTGCCAAGATCGTTGTGGAAACTTTAGAATGGAGCTGTCCCTTTGATGAGGAGGATCTCGGTGATCCCATAGAGACACACTCTGTCTCATTATACATTATTTATGCAGTCATTATCTCATCATAGATGTGATCATGATCTTGATGAATATCTCGGTGCAACTCTCATATATATACATATATCAGTATAAATATATCATAGTGTTGGGCGCAGGATCCCCCAAGGAAAGTTTTGGGGCTTAAAGCCCAGATTTTGGTCCAATTTTGTAATCTAAATGTAAATACTCTGCATTTAGTGGTCACGGAGCTCATAGATGTTAAAGAGTCATAGGGTTGTCCACCCTTATTTTGAAAATGTAATGTCGATTGTAGAAGGTCTACCCATGGTCTGCAAACCATTGGATTGTATAAATAGAGCTAAGCTCTAAGTAGTTAGGGGCATCAATTAATTGAATTATGGAATAAGATATGATGTATGAGAGATAGCTCTAAGTAGAAGTCTAATTTTTGGGTTGTAGCGTAGATAGAGGCTCTCCAGCTAAGTGCGCAGAGGCCTAGAAGTCCATAGCTGACTGTGCAAACCCCTGCAACTGAGTGCGCAGGGTGGGTCAAGTCTGTAATTGTTTTGAATTATCAATAAAAATAAGTATTCTACAATTTTTGCGTCTTTAGTTCCTGTTTATGCATCTGTTAGATTGGGTATAAATTTCACTTATAATGCTTATATGATGCGCGAATGTATGTAATTGTGTTGGATAAGTGACCATAAGTAGGAAAATATGTTTACATGAAGCTAACTAAGATCTGATAATAAACACTTAGCCTAGTTAGGAAGATATCACAGTTCACTACCCTAGTAGTGTGAAAGGACTTCAGCACCTCGTTAGGGCTGCACAAAAGATGATTATACCCTTTCACGAAGGTACTAAAGGGTGGAGCAAAGGGTTAAGTAACCTACGCAAAGGCAAGTATAGCCAGAACAAAACGACATCACATCCATCTCAAGGGTGCAGAAACTTGGTTCCAGCGTCCCCCCATACTACTTCAGGTGAGACTTCAGTCCCCACTCCACGAGATGCTGCTGAAAGGGCCAGTAGTGTAGGGATTTGTTTGGCTAACTAACACTGAACCTGGGTCAGGCCCCCACAAGCCAACAAATGGTTCCATTGTCGAGACTGATATCTTTATAAATATTTGTGATGTCGTGTCACTAGAATCCAACTAAGAATGAAATTGAAGGCTATTTGGACAGAAGGATTCACAAGTTCATGGCACAGGAGAACAAAAACCTGCAACTGTCAAAAGAACAGTGGTTGGACCAATACCTATATACAAAGATCCATGAAATATTTTTCACATCCTTTCCTACTGAGTTATACGAATGGATCATGAAGCTAGCTGATAGTCAAGGGAGGTGGAAACTTGACGGCCCTATTGTGTGGACCCTGGAGCTAGTGCGAAGGTTGGAAGCATCAGAGGATAAGATTGTGTGCACTGTCAATCATTGGCTCGATCGCATTATAGGAAAATCTGTTACTAAATTCATGATTGATACCTCAGTCAGTTATAGCGAGGTAGAGCAACGATTTTTCAAAGGACCATGAGGTAAGTATGTAAAATATTTGAATGCTTGGATTAAAATGTTGTTGTGTGAAAATGGCTTATGCAGCTATCTTGATGCTTAGGACTACACGAAGCAAAAAAAGTTTTAGAAACGAAGGAAATAAGGGTTCGGATTATAGCCCCTTGATTTCACCTCCATGAGGGGATGAGGAAGGGATAGAGAAGGTCTCTTTGCAAAGTGATATTCAGTTAATAAGATAGGGATTTCAGTGAATACTACCTCTGCCCACACCACCTCCGTCTTCACCACCATCACCTCCAACTTCACCCATACCAACTCCACCACCACCGCGATTCAGTATGGCAAACACAGTGAAGTTTCCTTTGTTCAAAGGTTTGGGAAATGAGGATCCAAACCAATTCTCATTCATTGTAAGGGTTGTTGGGAAGCTCAAGGTGTTACAGATGACCATACAAAGAAAATTACACCGGTTAGCACTCTACAGGATCGTGTGTTTACCTAGTATATTAAGTACTCCAACAATAACCTGAATGCAAGAGTAGCAGACATCCAAGCAGCACTAAATAGGAAATTTAGCAGGCCTAAGTCTGAGTCGTAGTCGATTGTGGGATTCAAAGTAATCACGATGCAACTAGGTGAGACACAATGGGAATTGGATCAAAGATTGAAGTTTCAAATCCGTGAAGCCAATATGAATTTGACAAATGGACGGCATCACAAGTGGTTTGTGGCTTCGCTACTACCCCACTTAAGGAACGCGTTGTAGCAGCAAAATCTAACAACTCGAGATGAGGCCTTGGAGATTCCATGAGAGTACATGAGACTCTGATGCAAGATCCTAATCTAGGAGTTCAGAAAATCCACACGCAGCTGCAGAATCTCTTCCTTGAGATGCAAAGCCTGAAGTAGGACAGGACATTTCAACTAGAGGTGCACAAGGAGGTATGGTGTTTGAAATGCAAGAGTCAAGGACATGAAAAAAAACCACTGCCTGATATTTACAAATTACCTTGTAGGAGGAGGACTGATGCCTTTAAGGCTAGAATCTCAAGCAACACCTAGCACGCCACCTGCTTTATGGTGTGTTATATGTCAGGTAGCCAGAAAACATGCCACGGATAACTATCACTTGCTACAGAAGTAGTGCAAACTCCGCAACAGTTGTTCTACAACATATGCAGATCAGTAGGACATGTTGAGTGTACCTGTAGGAGCTATGAATTGATGATGGATAGAACTCCCACCTATAGGGTTCAGGCCAAAATGCAGCCCCTCAACTAGAATGTTGGGATGGCATGGACAAGATTTCAGGGGTGCAGATGAGACCAAGGTGGAGGAGGACCTATTAGAGGTCACGGATAGTTGATTTGCTACAATTGCGAAGGGCCAGCACACTATGCCCATAATTGCATTAATCCAACATGCTCATCATATAAGTATTGCACACTATTTGATCATGAAATAGAAGATTGTCCTACACTGGTAGCTATAATATGTGACAAAGGGGCACTACTTCCTCCCCCGACTCAGAACCTACAAATGATGAGGTTTGAGCCACATGAGGAAGACTCGAATGTAAATATAGTGCTCTAGAGTGGAATTGTGATGGGGGATGACAAGGGGAAACTGTTGGAAGATAGTACATGGGTTCGCAAAGCCTCGGCGAAAGAGGCTGAGTTTGATTTGGAGAGTGCTCATGAAGCATTCATGGAAGCTAAGAAGAGCTTTGTTGAGGCCTCCACTTCAGGAAGCAAGGATAAGCCTGAGCCGGAGATGGACCCATCTATACTCACAAATTTCCTGGAAAGTTGTATGAAGTTACAGGAACTTATCAATAGATGTGTTGGGATAGCGCCAGGTGAACTGCATGTAATTCACAAGATCGGAAAGCATAAAACAAGGATGGGGCGTGAAATGACACTCACCGAGCAGATTGGAGAATATGAAATGGATCAAGTCATTTGGGATTTGGGATCAAATGTGAACATTCTATCAAATCAAACATGGGAGAGAATGGGGATACCTGCAGTGCAATGGCCTCTAATTTAGCTAAGGATGGAAAATCATCATAAAATAATACCCATGGGGCAGCTGCAGGGAGTGACCGCGGATATTGAGGGAGTGAGCACTCTAGTATATTTTGAAGTAATAGAGATTGTTGATGATAGCAATCCCTACCGTCTGTTCTTGGGAATTGACTGGGCTATTAATATGAATAGGGTAATCAATCTAAAGAAGCGAAAAATGATCTTTGAGAAGAAATCACTACGTGTAATAATACCCCTGGATCTTGCTAAAGGATCGTGCTATACAAAGCCGATCCGTGATTATGTGATGATGATATGGACTGCATTTATAAGAAAATAGCACAAAAACCAAGACTAGGTGAATCCCACCATGGATGGGTGGATTACATGGGAACGCGAGAGCTCCTGCACTTCGAATTTTGACGAGTAAATAGAACACTGGAAAAATCGATTACATGGAATAAGTATGTTGAATTGTAATATGATGACCAGGTCATTGCAATGTGTGTCGTTAGAGGTAAGAAATCTACCTACTTATGATGGACTGAATGATGTAAATATCATTTTAGATGCATTCGAAAGGGAAGTTCCAGAAAAACAATGCTCCAGGCCTTGGACTGGGCAATGCGTGCTACGCGCACAAGATGGTGGGGTACACACAAGGGGAGTTTTGATGATTGGCGTGAATGTAGGAAAATGATGCGAACATAATTTGGGAAGCCTAATATGTGAATAACAGACAAGTACGATGGGTAGAATGATCCACGCACACATCTGGCCAAATGGACGCAAGCTTATGGAGAAAATCCACAACTTGAGTGGGTTGACCTATTCTTTCATACCCTATATGTTATCCCAATGAATTGGTATGTAGAAACAGAGCTTCACCATGGGATAGGTGAATGGGATATCCTACGCAAGGGATTAATGATGAAATTTAGTTTTGAGAACGTGTTTGACAGTATTGATGAAGTGCTACAAGAGGTGAAAGTAGCCATCTTTAGGATACCACAGGATCCTTTAGACCTGACACAACCTGAATGGGCTACTCAACTGAGTCATGCACTGGAATGTTATAATGTAACTACTGAAAAAGAGGATGAGGATCCATGGAAGATTAACATTCTAGCAATAGAAGGCCACCACAAGATTCCACAAATTGAGAACCTTGATATAACGTGCCAATAAAAACTAGACAAGTGAACATTGGTACGGAGGCAGAACCCAAGTTCACGAAGATTGGAGACTACTTGGAAGACATGATAGTGGATAAGGTCATTGAATTACTCCATGAATATCAAAACTTATTCCCTAACAAGTTTATGAATTTGAAATGAATAATCGGAGAACTAGGAGTGATGAAGAACACGCTAAAGCCTAATGCAAAGCCAATTATGCAAAGGCCTTACCACCAAAATCCAAAATATAAGGAGAAGGTCCCCTTAGAGCTAGACAAAAGCTAGCAGCATGCATCATTGAGCCTGTGGAAGATTTTTATTGGGTAAGACCAATGGTGGTGCAAGAGAAGAAGTCGAAGGATGAGATAAGGATATGCATGGATCTTGGAAAGTTGAATGATTCCTATGTGCATGATCCTTTCCAACTTTGTTCAAAGATGAAGTGTTGGACAATGTAGGTGGCCAGGAAACATACTCCTCCACAGATGGGTTCTCGGGGTACCACCAAATCAAAAATGCACCGAAGGATGGGAGCGAGACAACCTTCATGACTGAGTGGGGTTGCCTTCAATATACTAGAATGCCATTTGGGTTTAAGAATGCACCTACTATCTTTTCATGTGTGGTTGTTGCGACATTCAAGGAATTTATTCATAAGTTCCTGGATGTATACTTTGATGACTGGAATGTATTTGGTCTAGTTAAGCACCATGTAGCAGGCTTGCACTTGATGTTGGATACCTCTCAAAGATACCAGATCATGCTCAACCTCAAGAAGTGTTTTTTTTGTATTCCTTTTGGGAACCTATTGGGGCATGTGGTTTGCAAACAAGGGTTGATGGTAGACCCGGCGAAGATCACGATGATTCTGAACTTGGAAGCGCTAATAAGTGTGAAATAGTTGCACACTACCTTGGCACATATGGGATATTATAGAAATTTTATCAAAGGCTATGCCCAAATCACCGCATCGATGAAAAAATTATTGAAGAAGGATGTCTCTCTCTGTTGGAATGATGGAAAGCTTGGATACATTGAAAGAAAATATGGTTACTGCATTGATTCTAGTCTTCCTGAACTGGAAGACAAAATTTCATGTACATGTTGACACGTCATGTATAGTGCTGGGAGTAGTACTAACACAGGATAGTGGAGAAGGCTTGCACCACCCTATCACGTTCACAAGCTACAGATTATCCAAAGCAAAAAAGAACTATTCCAACACTGAACGTGAGGAGCTAGCTATGGTATATGCGCTCCAGAAGTATCAACACTACTTGCTAAGGGGTCACTTTAAGATGTATACGAATCATTCTGCGCTAAAGTACCTGGTCAATAAGCCTGTGTTGGGGGGCACATATGCAGATGGCTCTTATTGTTCCAAGAGTATGATTTTGAGGTTTTTGTGAAGCTTGGATGATTGAACGTGGGACCTGACCATCTATCGCGCATCGAGACAGGGGAGGAACCTACTAACTTGGAGGAAGGATTACCTGGCGTGCAGCTCTTTGTTGTGCGCATCACAGATGGACATTTGGAAGATATAATACACTTCTTAACAATTGGAACTGCACCGGAAGGATACTCTGTCCAGCAAAAGAAGGAATTAGTGGTGCGTGCAGTAGATTTCTTTGTCATTGTTGGGCATCTATACAACATGGAGACTGATGAGATACTGCGAAGATATGTACCTGAGTTTGAAAGAAGCAGCATCCTCACAGATGCTCATGGGACCACCGCGAGAGGACATTATGCAAGGAGAGAAACCACGCAGAAGATTCTACATGCAGGGTTGTGGTGGCCAATCCTTCATTAGGGTTCAAAAGCATATTGCAAGGTGTGCGACATATGTCAAAGAATAGGTAGGCCATCGCAAAGGGATGAAATGCCTTTGAATCTGCAAATGATGTTGCAACCTTTCGAAAAGTGGGCAATATATTTTGTAGGACCTATTCAACATAAGGGAAAGATAGGCGTGAGGTACATTATCATTGTGACCGATTTTGACTTGTTGGGTAGAAGCGCAACTGGTGAAGGATTGCATAGGCACAACTATCGTGAATTTTCTATTTTAACATGTACTGACACGATTTGGATGCCCAAATATTTTAATGAGTGATTGGGGTACACACTTTTTTAATGAAACGATCAGTGCACTAATAGAAGAATTTCAGGTGTATCATCAAAAGATCACACCTTATCACCCACAGGCTAACGGGACAATGGAGGCGGTCAACAAAGTGCTTGAAAATGCACTGACCAAGGTATACAATGCTTAGTGAAGTGATTGGGACCTATGCATACCTACAATATTATGGGCTTATCAAATGACGTGTGAGAAGTTAACAAGATAGACACCCTTTAAGCTGGTATACAGGGTTGAAGCGGTGATGCCTATAGAATACATTGTGCCTAGTCTGCACATAGCAACACTCATAGGTATGACAGATCATGGAGCCCTACAAGAAAGGCTCACATAGTTGGATGAGCTTGAAGAAGAGATATTTTTGGTTGGATTTCACCAACAGGTCTTAAAGCAGTGCGAAAATGCATGGCACAACTGACATATTAAGCTACGCACCTTTAAGGTGAATGACTTGGTGCTATTGGATGACAGTAAGTTTGATAAATTTATAGGGAAATTCAAAATGCATTGGTTGGGGCCCTATGTTATTAAGGAGATTACCAGCGGTGGCGCGATCCAATTGGTTAAGTTGAATGGAGATCCCTTCCTAGGAAAAGTGAATGGCAGTCATTTGAAACCATACATAGGTGGCCCGACCATCTGACTAGCTGACAGCAACAAATTCTTAGCACTCTAGGTAGCTAAAAGGAGGTGCAAGACTATAACGTACACTGCCCGGTTTGGAGAGCTACGGGATTTCAAGACTATGCGATGCAGCGAAGTGTCACAGGGTCCACAACAGCACAAAGATAGATGTCCTCGCGCGCAGATCCACTGAAAAGTGACCGTTAAAGTCACTATTTATGATTTTATGGTCGATTTGAGGCTCCATTGAAGGGAATCTCATGAAAATCTAGGCAGCTCAACAGAAGATTAGAGCAATAGTTCAGCAACAATCATCGAACAGCAAGTGGAAGAAGTCCAGCAGGTGGTCGCTCAGTGTGTTAACGATGTTGCATGATCCAAACAGAGTTGGGAGGTCTTCATGCTAAGATCTCTACACCTATAGAGTGACTCAAGGGTGAGTTATGATGTTTGTGTTGGGGGCTTGTTGGGCATGGGATCCCCCAAGGGAATTTTTGGGGCTTAAAGCCTAGATTTTGGTCCAATTTTGTAATCCAAATGTAAAGAATCTGCATTTTGTGGTCGCGAAGAGCATAGATGTTAAAGAGTCATAGGGTTGTCCACCCTTATTTTGAAAATGTAATGTTAGTTGTAGAAGATCTACCCATGGTCCGCGGACCATGGGATTGTATAAATAGAGCTAAGCTCTAAGTATTTAGGGGCATCAATTAATTGAATTATGGAATAAATTATGATGTATGAGAGATAGCTCTGAGTAGAAGTCTAATTTTTGGGTCATAGCATAGGTAGAGGCTCTATGGATGAGTGCGTAGAGGCCTAGAATTCCACAGTTGAGTGCGCGGACCCTTGCAGCTGAGTGGGCAGGGTAGGTTGAGTCTGTAATTGTTTGTAATTATCAATAAAAAGAAGTATTCTACAATTTCTGCATCTTTAGTTCCTATTTATGCATCTTTTATATTGGGTATAAATTTCACTTATAATGCTTATATGATGCGTGAATGTATGTAATTGTGTTGGATAAGTGACCACAAGTAGGAACATATGTTTACGTGAAGCTAACTAAGATATGATAATAAACACTTAGCCTAGTTAGGAAGATATTGCAGTTCGTTGCCCTAGCAGCACGAAAGGACTTCAACCCTTGGTTAGGGTTGTGTGGAAGATGATTATAGCCTTTTGCGAAGGTACTGAAGGGTGGAGCAGAGGATTAAGAAATCTGCGCGAAGGCGGATATAGCTAGAATAAAATGACATCACTTCCATTTCAAGGGTGCAGAAACTTGTGTTGATGCCGAATGGGCCATTAGTGTAGGGATTTGTTTTCCTAACTAACGTTGAACCTAGGTTAGGCCCCCACAAGCCAACACATAGTTATGATGAATATCTCAGTGAAGATGCAGTAATGGTGCAGTAGTGATGGCATCAGTGTTGCAGCAGTGATGACTTCAGTAACAGTGATGATGATCTCAACAATGACAAAGAAGAGTATTGGTGTCTTGATCTTGGAGTGGCTTATAGGTCAAGGGTCTTGGTCTTGGTATTAATCAATTGGAATATCTATAAGAATAATTTGTGCGGGTTTTCCTCTCAAAGAGTGAGAGGTTTTGGCCCTAGCAGAGAGGCAGCATTTTGTGTTCTTGTTTCTTTTGTTTTGGTAACTGTTTGATGAAGTAAAATAATATACATTAATAATAAGAAAGGATTGTGCTAATAAGAAAAAGTAAAAATTACCTCGCAAGTAGTTATCTTCATCCGAAGAATCTCACCCTAACCTAAATGCCCTAGATTCTTCAACATCTTAATGCGACTATAAAGCCACAGTCGATCGCATATCAGATAAAAGGGTGTGACCAAGGCTCTGAGGTAACTCTAGGTTGATCTAATCATAGTCGCATGCACAAAGTGGCTAAGGGAGTGACTAGGGCATCATAGTCACTCATATGACAACTTGAAGGGAGTGACCAAGGCTTTAATATCAAATCTAAGTAGATTTGGCAGTGGTCGCATGCACACAGTGACTTAGGGAGTGACTAGGGCATCATAGTAACTCGCATAACATCTTGCAAGAGAAATCGATGGTTTGAGTCAGTTTTTCATTATAGTCGCATCCTCGTAGTACCTTAGGGAGTGACTCGCAGTCAAATTCATTCGCAAACAATGCCTCAAAGAGTGACTGGGAAGTCACAGTCGCTAGTAGAATTTCTTTATGAATACGACCAGGGTTCTAAGTTAGGGTTTGATAGTTGACTACAATTGACCATAGATGTCTGAAGGCTGAAAGGTTTCTCTCTATTGTACAGTGATTATGAGAGTTTGTTTATGTTTGTATTGGGTAAGTATTTGTAGAAATATTATGTATTGGGACTATTTTACTCTATGCTAAAACATTTTATGAAAATATAACAAGAAGAATATTTGAAAAGGTTTTCCCCTTATGGGGTTTTTCCCTAGACTTTGACCAATCTGGTGTCCCTTGTGGTTGTGTTATTGTCTCCTTTGTCATTGCATATATTGTTCTATCTTTGTTTATATTTATGATTGGAAAATTGGTAATTATTGGATGATTTTCTTTATGAAGAATTGAATTTGGATAAAGTAATTGAATTAACAAAGAACAATCTATAAAATTAACATTTTTAATAAAATTAGGGGAAGAGGCAGGGACAGAGGAGGAACATAGAGAAAAGAAAATTTAAGAGTAACAAGGTGGACTCGATATACAAGGTTTCTATTTATGGAGATTATGCCATGATGTATTTATGTGATAATGTTGGTTTATTGTATTGGTTTATTGCACATGGATTTAAAGTTGTGGCACAATCTTTTTATGTTCTATAATGGCCCCCATTTATGAGATAAACAAAGTTAATATTTTTAATTTAATTTATATTTTAAAAAGAGACAAAGATGCCTGGTCTATTGAAATAAGGGTTCCACCTATTAGCGTATAACTCTTAATTTGAAAATTCCCAAACTAGCCTTTAGAAGCCCCTCCTCTTAACCCTAATCACCCTGATTAGGAATACAACTAATCTAATATTTTAAGTTTGGAAACTGTTAAAACCACTTAAGCCATCTTCAAAAGAAGGAGATATCTATGAAGGAAAATGGAGGAGAAAGTTGTAAAGAGAGATATGCTACATCAAAACTAGGTCACTACAAGGAAAATACCCTCTAGCAGAGGTTTTTACAGAAGCCCCTATTAAAATAGCCTGAAACTTCATTTGTAGCTGAGGTCACTAGTGGATTTGGGAGGGCAGATGTTTTAGTAGATTTGTTTTAACAGTGCATTTATAATACACTAGCGCACCAGTGTGTTACTATAATTAGATGCACCAATGCTTAATAGGATATGGTGCATCTTGGCAGAGTTATTTTTCATAAAAATAGAAAAATAGCAATGTGTTAAGTACATAAGGTGTACCGGTGCATATACTACTCAATAACCCCAAAAAAGGGTTAAATTTAAAAAAATGTCAGTCATAAAATTCATTTTTCCCAATCCAGTGTTATACTCTCACAATGCCTTAGTGCTAAACCTTTGTATATGAATGCCCTGATGCATAAACAATATGGTGCACCATTGTGGGGCTTTTAATTTAAAAATAGCAATGCACTTCTTATATTATATGCACTAGTGTCGTTAATTGAACTGAAGGCCCTGGTGCTTAATAGAAAATGGTGCACATTTGCAAGGTCATTTTTTATACAAATAAAAATAATGGTGCACTACATATATAAGGTGCAATGGCACATATATTATTCAATAGCACCAGACAAGGGTTAAATTTATAAAATAAAATAAAATAAAAATCAGTCGTAAAATTCATTTTCACCATTTTGGTGCTATACTCTCATGAAGCACTAGAGAAATAACTTTTTATGAAAGCCCCAGTGCTTAAACAACATAGATCACTGTGGCAGTGTTTTTAAATTAAAAAATTTCGATGCACTTCTTAGATAATACACATTGATGTCATTAATAGAATTGTATAACCCAGTGCTTAATATACAATTGCGCGTCATGGAAGGGTTATTTCTTATAAAAATAAAAAATAATGCTGCTCTAAGTAGAATACGCACATCGATGCGTACATTACTCGATAACACCAGGAAATGATTAAATTTAAAAATAAATTCAATCATAAAATTAATTTTTGTCATTTCAGTGCTATATTGTCATGAAGCGCCAATGTTATCCCTATTTACGAAAGCCCTCATGCATAAACAACATGGTGCACATGGAAGAGTTTTTAATTTACAAATGGTGGTGTTCTTAGTATAAAATAAGCATCGGTGTAGTTAATAGAATTATATGCTTGGTGCTTAATAGTCAATAGTACACCATGTATGGGATACTTTTTATAAAAATAAAAGCAATCGTGCACTAACTAAGTGAAGTGACCTAGTTCGTATGTTAATCAATAGCACTGGAAAAGGGTTAAATCTAAAACAAATGTCAGTCGTAAAATTATTTTTCACCATTTTGGTGATATACTCACATAAATCACTAGTGCTTTCCCTTTTTATGAAATCCCCGATGTGTAAAACATTTGGTGCACAAAAAATGGTTTAAATTTAACAACAACAAAAAATTCATAAAATTCATTTTCACCATTTTGGTGTTATTTTGTTATGAAGAATTGATGTTATCCCTATTTACGAAATCCTCGGTGCATAACCATCATTGTGCACATGGAAGATGTTTTAATTTACAAATGGTAGTGCACTTCATATACAATAAGCACTGGTGAAGTTAATAGAATTGTATGCCAAAAGTTTAACAAACAATAGTGCACTATGGCAGGGTTATCTTTTATAAAAGTAAAAACAATTGTGTGTTGCATAAGTTGAGTGACCTAGTGCATATATAATCAATAGCACCGGACAAGGATTAAACCTAAAAAAAAATTCAGTCATAAAATTCATTTTCACCATTTCGATGCTATACTCACATAAATCACCAATGCTTTCCCTTTTTACAAAATCCCCAAGGTGTAAAACACATGGTGTATCATGGCAAGGTTTTTAATTTAGAAAAAATTGACATGCTACTCATATAATAAGCATTGATACCATTAATAGAATTGTATTTCTCTTTTCCTAATAAACAATGGTACATTGTTTGATCATTATTTTTTTAAAATAAAAATAACATTGGACTAAGTAACTCTGGAGCACAGGTGCTTATACTACTCAATAGCACTGGACTAGATTTAAATTTATAAAAAATGTCAGTCGTAATATTCATTTTTATCATTCTGGTGCTATACTCTTATGAATCTATAGTGCTATGACCTTTTTTGAATGCCCTAATGTGTATACAACACGGTGCACTATTGTAGGGTTTTTAATTTAAAAATAATGGTGCACTAGGTGAATTTGGAACACTCGTGCGTATACTACTCTATACCACCAAGAAGGGTTAAATTTATAAAACGGTTGATCATAAAATTCATTTTCACCATTACGTTGCTATTCCTTTTTTGAAATTTCTCGTATGTAAATAACATGGTGCATCATGGTAGGGTTTTTAATTTAAAAGACGGTAGTGTGCTTCATACATTATCTTTATTGATGCATCTGGTACTTCAGCGCACCAAAGCAGGGTTAAATAATGAAAAAAACTTCTCAGCCGTAAAACTTATTTTTACCATTTGCAATGTTTTAGAGCTCTCAAGCATCGGTGCTAATTTTTCTTCACTGAAGTTCCCTTCCATCGATGCTTCCCTTGCTTTCCATCCTTCCATTTGTTTCTCACTGTGTGTCTTTCGAATTTTGTCAAACGGTGGTCAAATTTGATTTTTTTTTATTACATGTAAACCATGCCTCCCTTATGAGTAAATGTATAGGAAATTTCTATGTTTCTTGTTAACTTAAATTTTTAACAAAGTAGAATTAAAATTAAAATTCACTTTTTATTTTATTTTATTTTATTTGTTTCTATGTGTTGCATTCGATAGGTTCGGCTTGCATTGTTCATGGTTCCCCCTATAAATTTCCATGGTGCACAAACAATTTGTGCATAAAATTAACTTGCCATCATTTTTTAATATTATTCGGTGCAATTGGTAAATGGAAATGCACAGGGTCCATTCCAATGTCGTGGTTCGATGTAAAATTAATGCATCGATGTGAAATGTTATGTTGATGAATTGCATTGAAAAATAAAAATAACTATTGTTATGTATGTATGCACATTGAAAGCAGTGTGTCAAGTTGATGTATGCACCATGTCCGATGCATTCCTACTTTTTTAGCACACAAAGGTTGATTTTTTTTAATTGAAAGTTATATATTCATATTTATAAACACATTTTTCATTTAATAAAAAAATTGTATGTTTTATGTATGAGGCTGATGTATTTTGTTTGTCAATCATGTAGATACGTTAATGGATAGAGGAGAAACAACAACAGGAGCAAAGGGTTGACCAATACAATGTGTTATGACTGTGGGAGGCATGGGAGATGGAGAGATAATTGTACCCTTTCCCTATTACAGCAGGGACCCAAGGCCTCTTGAGGAATGTAGGCCTCCTTAAGTATTATCAGGAGGCTACATCCCTAAAGGGGCACTCCAAGTTGTTGGTGCAACTGATCCGTCAGTGGGCTGTCCACCGGCACAATTTCTATATCGGTCCTACCATGTGGTACCAACCCACTGAGGAGGAAATGTATTTTATCACTGGCTTTTCCAACAAAGGGGAGGATTTTCCCTAGTTCCTTAATGTCCCCCCAGTGTTATAACATAGATTCAACTTAACTACTCTTATAGATACATTGAGGATCATGTAGTTTCTCTAGGGGATTTTCAAGTGTATGGTGGATAGCTATGAATCTCTTCTTTTGGTGCAGAGGAATTTAGGTGTCTCTTACAATTAGTAACTACCATTGTACACTCTACCAATGACGAGAAGTGCATTATTTTCCCTTTTTTCTTTTATGTTGATTATTTGGTGCAAAAGCCATGATGTATCAGATGGTATGCAATTTTTTGCAGTAAATTTTTATAGCTTTAGATAGATGCCATGCTATGATACATGAGAAGTCGAACTTCTCTTTTGCTTCAAAGTTGTTTTGTTTATGTTTTGAGAGGTTTTCAAAGACGAGGCCTACCTTTTACCGTCGCCCTCCTAGGTTGAAGATTGAGGTATGGATACACATGTGGGGTGATACTATGCCCAAGAGGGTCCAGTCAAAGTATCTAGCCAGGATTTCCATGGACACATTAGAGCTAGTAGCTAGTGAGGCTAACCACATGTTCATCATGGCATTGTGTCCTTATGTGGGGATGGATTGGCAAGAGTTTCCTAACATCCTCTTCACATAGGACGATCCAACATATGATAGAGGTAATATTAGTGTTTTCTTTAAATTAATCTAGTTTGATTTTATTTTCATAATTAATTAGAATAAAATTTATTCTAGCACTTTCTTTAACTTTTTTTATTAAATATTTTAATGAAATTGTCTAATTATTGTTGTGTACTATATATTTTGTAGCTATTGGCACATTCATTTGGGACATGCCTCCTTCCCCACCAGATGCAGATGTGGAGATGGTCGAGCTTGCAATGGGTAAAGGATGTCCTCAGATGCATATACCCACAAGCATGCATCTATGTGGGCCTGATATTAGAATCAGGATGGAGTTAGATGATCGACTCTCCACACTTTTGGTCAAGGAGGGAGTTTTCCTTGTGACAATTTGAGACATTAGGGAAAATCCTAGGCTCGTAGATATCTGGAGGGAATTTTTGCATGATATGAAGAGTCTTATGCATGATACCATTGGAGCTACCAAGCTATTGGCAGCGAGGAGGCATGGCCAAGCAGATACACAGTCTTCACCTAGTACTACCCTATAAGATGATGATTAGGGTGGTGACACTTCGAGTAGTACTCCACCTCCTCCTCCTTCAACTCAACCACTGCCTATTTCTCTAGAGAGCATAGACCAACCACTCCATCCTCCACCTTCTACTTTGACTCTTGAGGCAATTGACCATCCATCATCTTTTGCTATAGACTAGGCCTCCACTAGTATTGTTGTAGCATATATTTTATAGCAGTCATTTGACATGTTTATATATATATATATATATATATATATATATATATAGAGAGAGAGAGAGAGAGAGAGAGAGAGATATGGTGTATTTCTTTTTTATTCACGTTGATGTACTTAAATATATATGTTGGCGTTGATGTGTATACTGTTAGTTCATGTTAGATATGTTCATTTATTGCACTTGAAAATATATGTGTAGGTTATAGCAATTAATTGGCATGAGATGTATATTGAGGATGTGTGTGGTGATGATGTTAGACAATACTTGTGTTTTCTTAGATGTGATCACAATGATGATGCCCTGTTAGATTATTAAATTTGTGTACTAGCTAGTGATGTTTATATGTGCTAGAGGTGTATATAATTAGATGATGTTAGCGAATTTGAATGTAAATTTTAGATGATGTTTATGTTTGTTAGATGGTTATCATCATGATTTTTATTTTTATGAAATGATATTTATTATAGATTATGTATTGGTGAAGTTATATCAAAATTTTATATATGAAGATAGATGCAAAACAACTTAATTTAAATAAAAAAAAATGCAAAGATATTTTTATAATTTAGAGAGTTTAATATGGTTGAAACTATAATTGTAAATATATATATATATATATATATATATATATATATATATATATATATATATATATATATATATATATATATATATTGTAAACTTGGCAAATCTCTATTTATCATCTATTTTCCAAAACTTTTTACATCCATTTGTTCTGGGTAGTCACCTCCCGGAGGAAACCAAGTGACCACCAGTCAACTTTAAATCCTGTCCAAAATTTAAATAAGTTCATAGCAATCCATCCACTATTTCTATGTTGACTGTCTCTATTGTTATCTCTAAAGATCAAAATAAACATGTTTGTATTCTTCATCATAGTCAAAATTCAAAGCTTTCTAGTTCGCTTGATCATTCCTCATCTGAGGATATTATTGAAGCTGGTGCCTTGGCGCTGGATCCTAGCAACTCGCTTCGCTGTTCCATTTTCCACTTTATTTTTTTCAGGGTCTGTTCAATCCTTCCTAAGGTAAGATTGTTTGGGTATGTCTAGATTTGTATGGTTTCTATTTCCCTTAGAAGTTCAGCTCGAACTGGTTCCTTCTCCTTTTTGGCTTCTTGTTTTTCTACTTCTTCCCCTACCATGTGCTCGCGGTGGAGGGTCATGGCCCGTGCCACTACGTTTTTCATGACCTGGTACTGGTGTAGGGTCTTTTTGAACAGGGATTGTCTTCCATTGGTAGTCCCAGGGTCTAGAACCATTCTTTCCCATTCGTCCATAGGTATATCTTAGTACCTGAGATTATCTCTTAGGTCTCTCTCCCAGCTTTCTATCTGTTCTCTGACTTCCTTCGGGTTTCCTTCCATGTAGGAGTCGATAATTGTCTTCATTTGGTCTCCATCTGTCTTCCTGCCTCTTTTCTTTTTCTGACCACTTGTTCCTTCTTCCTTCTTAGCTACCCTCTTTCCTCTCCTACGAGCCATTCTGCTTGCAGCTTGGCAGTTGTTACCTATATTCTTGTGCTCTCTAACTTGTTTTAAGTGCCTTCCTTCATCTGATACTAAACCTAGCACAGAATCAAAGCATATTTCAGACATATTGTTTTGGTTTAAAACAATTTCCCCGGTTTCTTTCTCCTTTTTCCTTCTTGAGCTTCCTACCTTCTAGTTTCCCACCAATTTGGGTTTAGCTCCATCTCTTTTTATTCCCAGGGTCAAAAGGTATCGATAGGTTCTTCTCTTATCCCGTCCCACGTAGAAGGTCAACTCCTTCCTTCCTTTTCTCCTCACTCACGGGGACTCACCCTTAGTTAATGGTAGGTGAAAGTGGTATCCCCTGGACCCAGGTTTCTCAGGATTTTTTACAAGGTTTATACTGGCTGCACTCCCGCCCCTCCCCTTAGCTTACAATGCCTCGACACTAGAAATCAAGAATTTCTCTTCCTAGCTTGCTTCTCTCAGGTCTTCAAGAACTCTACCTTTCATACCTATGGGGTTAGCTATGACCTATATTCGGAAGGGAGAACTGCTGAATTTTTTCTCAGGGTGCCCTCATTCTCATAGGTTTCTATCCCTTTCCTCTCGCTCTCTGACCTGGGTAGACGTAATCTCTTCGAGACTATTTTTCCCCATTCCACTGGAACTGCTAGAGGAATTGATATGAAGATGCCATAGTTGATTGCAAAACCAATTTCCTCGAGTTCTACTTCTCAAACATAGAAAGCTATCAAAATTAAGAGAAAGGGGTATTACATACCGGCTTGCCAAGCTTCGCCTTTCTTCCACCTTCTGCGTCTTCTCGCTTCTTCCACCTCCTTTATCATCACCTTTCCTCGTCTTCGTCTACATGCATAATGCCTCTTTCCTATTGTCCTAGATATTTATCGCTTTTTTGTTCCCGGCTTTTGTCTTTACTGCCAACTGTCTTTTTTTATTCCTGGCACAGATCCCTTCCTTCTTGTCTCAGGATGCTTCCCTCATGTCTTGTCTACCATTATCTTTGATTAATTGCTTTCCTCTCCTGGCTGCTCTTGTTGTACTATTTCTGGCTATGTTATGCCACTTGTCTTTATTCCTCTGCTTGCCTTCATTTTCTCTATCCTGCCTTTCCTCTAAAATTTCTTTCTGACTCCTCCCTCATACTCTTGAGAGGTGTACCTCCTCTGCCCTGCTCCGTCATCCTTCCAACCACCTATCTACTCCTTTCCTATTCCCCCCCTATCCTTTCCTGTGTTTGTCCTTTTCCCTCTCCACTTTGGCCATCTCTCTTCGATTTCTTTAGATTTCCGCTCGTATTCATATCTTTTTCTATGAGTTGTATTAGGTGTGCCATTTCGTCCTTTTGGTTTAGCTCTACCCCGCTTACATCCAGCTGTTGGTCTCCATTCCTACATCCCCAATTCTCTAAGAAGTCTGTTGTATCATTACCTCTTCTTCTCACATGGGTTGGTAGTGTGTATGCTATCCTTCTCCTTCTATTTTAGCTCTACCCCGCTTACATCCAGTTGTTGGTCTCCATTCCTACATCCCCAATTCGCTAGGCAGTCTATTGGTTCATTACCTCTTCTTCTCACATGGGTTGCTTGTGTGTATGTTATCCTTCTCAGCAATTTTCTTATCTCCTTGACTATCCATGCAGTCTGCCAGCTGCGACGCATCTTTTCTGCTGGTGTTCCGCTCTATATCTATTTAACTATGTCTATAGCTAGCTTTGAATCTCCTTCTACCTGGAATTTATGGTACCCCTCTCGTATGGCTATTTCTATCCCCTTTTCAGCGCATGGAATTCTACTTCATTGTTCGATGCATTGCCACAGTCCATCGCATATACCCTTAGCATCCTTCCCCTGTCATCTCTGAATATTCCCCCAATGCCTGCCTCCCCTAGGTTTCCTTTTACATCTCCGTTGAAATTCAACTTTATGAATCCCTACTCAGGATTCTTGTAGTAATTGTTGTCCTCTACTTCTTTGGCCTGGTGTTTCCTTGCAACCATATCTATTTTGCTTAGTTTTAGTTGTAGACGGTCCAGAATTCGTGTCTCTATTTGGTCCACTTTCCAGTATTTGTCATTCCACTTCTCTATAATTATGGTCTCTCTTATGTTCTGGACAGTTTGGTTCCATATATCATTCGTTGCTCTACCATGTTCCTTAAAAATCAATCGGTTCCTTTCTTTCCATATGTTCCACAAGAGGAACCCTATGGAAAGATTCCAAGCTCTGTTCAGGACTACATTTTGGTAAGGTTTACTCCTCCATTTTTCTACCATTAATTTCATACTTTTTATGTCTTTGTCACTAATTTCGAAGAGTTACTGGTGGTGTCGCCACAGGATGCTACTGACTCGGCATGTGTTAGTCAGGTGTTCCATCATTTCTTCTTGTTCCTGGCATAGCACGCAGCGCGAGGGGCCTTGCATCCCCTTCCTTCGCAACTAGTCCCATGTTAAAGCTCGCTCGTGGTTCATAATCCAGGTAAACAACACTATCTTCGGCCAAGTTTTCATTTTCAAAATTCTGTCCCATTTTTTTGTTTCAGGGCTGCTAGTATTACCTACTTTTATGTAGTATCCATCTACTATCATGAACATCCCTTTAATTCTTTTTCCCCATCTTATGATGTATGTCCCTTCTTTGACCACTATTATTCTTGTCGCCGTCTCCTTTTCATAGTTTTCCCATTGATCTATTTCTGGTGCTTCTTGACAGTCTTCCTTATTTTCCATTTACTCTAGTATCCATCCATTTCAGGGAGCCAATAGTTCCAAACTGCATCTTCCTCTGTTTAGGTGGTGAACTGGTGAATTTCTTGAAGTTGAGGTTGCTGACGGAGTTTTCCTCTTTGTTGTCATGCCTCATCCCAGACGTTCACTTTGTCCCCCTCCCTTATTTCCTAGAAGTTGTATTCTCTTATCAGGTCCCTATTTGATCTTAGCAAATTCCATATTGCAGAGCCTTTTTTTTTCCGATTTGCTTCTCAATTTTCCTTCTAGAGATCTAGCCATCTCGTATTTTTTCTCCCACATATTTTTCCACAAGTCTTCTCCTCCTAGTATCCATCTCCACCACAATTTTTCTCCCATTACCTAGTTTAGGATACATGGGTCTTACAACCCTAGTCCTCCTTCTATTAATGTTTTGAAACTCTCCACCATTTTTTGATATATTGTTTTATGTATAGGTTGGCTAGTCATTTGATAAATTGGAATGGATTGGAGAACCGATTTGAGGAGGATGGTACAACTCGGGGTGTTCAGTGCCCTAAAAATCTAGTTGCCCATTTGTTTTTGTATCTTTCCCATCATGCCTCACTAGTTAGCAATTATATTTTGCTTTTCACATAGTTGAATGCCTAGATATTTAGTGGGGAATTTCCCTACTCTAAAGCCCATGGTTCTTTCTAGGAATGATTGGGAAGTCATTTGAGTGTTGAAGAAGTAAATTTTTTATTTTTCTTTGTTTATCTCAGTACTTGTTGTTCTTGTAAATTCACAAAGGATTTCCATTAATTGCTTTGCTTCTTTGAGGTTGGCTTGTCCATACAACATGACATCATCCACAAATTGTTGATGGGTTAGGGGTAGTTCATCTCCCCACAGTCTAAGTCCCTTTAGCTGTCCATTATTCACTTTAGCGTTTATCATTCTTCCTAGACCATCATTAGCTAGGATGAACAGAAATGGGGATAGTGGATCACCCTGCCTAAGTCCAGGTTAAAGGCTTCTTAAGGTGTCCCGTTTAGCAGTATGGACATTACTGGTGCAGATATCATGGAAATTACCCAATCTATCCATCTATCATCAAAGCCATAAGCTTTGAGTATTTTCTGGAGATATTCCTAGATTAGCCTATCATATGCTTTAGCTAAGTCTAATTTGATCATCATCCCTTTGTGTTTTGAGTTCTTCAATGAATGGATTGCTTCTTGAGCTACTATAATTCCATCCACTATTTGTCTCCCTTTGACAAACCCTATCTGTTCCTATGAAATAAACTTTGGTAGTATGGTTTTATTCTATTCACCATTATAGTAGCTAAGATTTTGTAAATAACATTACATAGTGCTATCAGTCTAAATCCTTGTGGTTCCTCGGCCTTTTCTATCTTCGGAATCAGGGCGAGGAAGGTAGCATTCAAATCTAGGTGCATTCTTTTGGTGCATCTTGATTCTTCCACTACATTTACAATATCTTGACTCATGAAGCTCCATGTGGCTTGGAAGAATTCCAAGGTATATCCATCCGGTCCTGGTGCTTCGTTCTTTGCCATTGCCTTCACTGTCTCTTCTACTTCTATTTCTGTTATAACCCTTAGGAGTGCCATGTTCTGTTCTCTATTCACCATTTTGGGTATATATTGGCTTATTTTAGCTATATCTTCCTGTCCGTTGTTTTTCATTTCGGTCAAGATTCCTTTGAAGTGTTGTACCAGTAGGTTCTCCATTTCCTCTTTCTGAGTTAACCTGTTGCCTTGGCTATCCTTTAGAAAGAATATTTTGTTTTACTGTCTGTGTTTTTGCATAGCGTTATGGAAGAATTTTGTTTTTCTCTCCCCCTCTTTCAGCCATTGTATTCTCGATTTTTGTCTCCATAAGATTTCCTCTTGTTTTCATCTTTCCTCCAGTCTGTTTAGTACCATTCCTTCTTCCTCTACTAATTCTTCAGTTCTCCCGTCTTCTATGATTTTCTCTTGGATTCTTTTCATTTCTATCTAAATCGTTTCTTGGTCTTTTTGAATATTTCCAAATTCCTCTATATTCCACTTCTTTATTTTACCTTTGATATCTTTTAATCTTAGCTATAGAGTGTACATTTTGTTTCTTCCATTCATTCCAGTCTCATTCTCCTTCTGCCAATTTTTCAGTTTTTTGATGAAGGTTGGATCTCTCAACCAGAATGTCTTGAACCTGAAGGGTCTATTCTGATTCTATTGGTTCATGGAGATTTCTAATTTTATGGGCCAATGATCAGACCCTTGACAGGGTAGAATTGTTGCTTCATAGAAAATTTCCTTCCCTATGAAATGTTCTGTTGTAAGGAACCTGTCTAACCTGGAAGTTATTTTCTTGCTTCCTCCTCTACGGTTGTTCCAAGTGTAATTGCAATTAATGGTGTGTATGTCTATCATTTTCAGTTCTGATTGTATGTCCCTGAATCTTTCCATGCCTGATTCTTCTCTTTGTAGTCCACCTTTCTTTTCCCCCTTTGAGGTTGTCATATTAAAGTCTCCGGCTATCAGCCCAACTTTTCTTTGTGCAAGTTTCCTAGCTATTACAATTGAAGGAGGAAACTTCCACTTTCCACTGGTATATGGGGTCCATATACTGATGAAACCAAGAACCATTCTCTGTGGCCTATAAGCCTGAACCTCCCGGTGAGTATCCTTTTCATTCCTATCTAGTAATCTACTGTGACTTCTGCAGGGTTCCATAAAATTTATATTCCCCCCGTGCTGCCTTTTGCATCAATTGTCATACATTCATATGTAGGTTTGATTTTGTTTAAGATTTCCTCCATTTTCCTTCCTGCTATTTTTGTTTCCTGTAAATACATTATTTGGGGTCTTCCTCTTTTTATTCTTTTTGTTAGGTATCCTTGTTTATCTTTTCTATTAAGTCCTCATATATTCTAGGATGTAATTATCATTGGTTGGTTGGGTTTGTTTGATGGAATATCGCCGAGAGTGAAACTACTCTTCCAGCGTTCACTAACATTTCCCCCATAATTTGTATCGATTCCTGAATATTCTGCCTGCCTCTTTTTTTTCCTCCCTTCGCTTTACTTTGTTGGTCTTGATTATTATCTGGTTGGATGCCTAGTTGTTCAACCATTTCTGTCTTTCCCTGATCTTGTTTTTCTTTGTATTTTTGAAAGGTTTCTCTATATATTTTTTTTTCCTCTTCTGGGATGAACCTTTCATCCAAGTGTCTCCATTCATCTAGAAGTTTCCTCAAGATTTCTTCTTCTGAAGTTGGATCTTCCCCTCTATTGATATCGATTTTGTTAGCCTCCTGCTGCAGCAGGTCACACATATTTCATGATTGACATTTTTTCAGGCCAAATATGTCATGCTGCAATGCTCCATATTTGCTTAACAGTCTCCAAGTGAATAAGGCTACTCAGAGTTCATTTAATTGCCTTCCAAATTTTTGAGAAGTTATTCCGGTATCGCCAATTTTCAGTTAAAGGGAGGTCCAAACAGCTTAATCTTGGTCTCCCTAGGTTTAAATTTCCTGTTTTAGAATATAGAGAACGTTAATCTGTCCAAACAGCTTAATCTTGGCAGATTCTTAGATAGGTAGAGAATCAAAGGACCCCAACAGCTTAATCTGGGCCCTCGGATGAAATAAGGGTAGTCTGTAGATAGGAAAGCATGAAAAGAAAAAATGGAATGATGGGTTTGCAAGTCTAAGTGCACCCAAATCA
>APFE031623177.1:0-12882 GCA_000404065.3 Pinus taeda
ATAGAATAAAACATTGGATTGAATACCCACCATATTCCAAATATCAATATGAAGATATTTGATGGTAAAGATCCCATAACATGGATACTGCAGATGGAGAAATGTTTTGATCTGCATGATGTGAAACTGTTACAAAAGGTACATATTGGATCTTTATATTTAGAACCAAATCAATTTTTATGGTATAAAGGGATTTGTTCTCATAAAACACTTGTCGCCTCATCAATTTTCGTGGAGGAAATCATAGCACATTATGAGGATAGAAAGAGCAACACCTTCTTTAGGCAATTGATAAATATTAAACAAAAGGTTTCAATGGGAGAGAACATTTAGGACTTCCAAAAATTGAATATAAGGGTAAATGATATTCCTAAGAAGCAGAGGATTAATGTCTTCATAGGGACTTTAAAGGATAACATTCAACATGATGCTCGTCTTTGGGAATCTGATTCATTGGAGAAGGCATTCAGGTTGGCAAGAAAAATGGAAAGAAAAATTATGGCAACAAGAAATCCTACCACTCACAATTATAAAGATGGAAGTGTTTTTGCTCCTAGCCTTCCACAACCTACAATGTTGACACCACAACAGTTGGAAGAAAAAGGAGAAAATTACCTTTTCTACAATTGTGATAAAAAATACAGTAAAGGTCATAAGTGTGCTAAGAAGAAATTATTTTACATTGATTGTGAAGAGGACGAAGAAAAGGATCAGGAAACATCAAAAGAAGAGGATACACACTAGGAACTAGCCTGAGATAAGGAAGAAATGAATCTAACCATATCTTGTAATGCATTGGTAGGAATTACCACTCCTCAAACTCTCAATATAGAAGGACATATCAAGAATAAAAAGGATAACCTCGCTTTTCCATAGAATCGAATGAAACAACAGACAGATCAACATCGTAATGAAAGAAGTTTTGGCATAGGTGACTCGGTATTTTTACGAATACAACCATAAAAACAAATGTCCCTTAAGAAAGCTAAGAAGGATAATAAATTTTTACCAAAGTACTATGGTCCTTATAAAGTGATGCAAAATATTGGTACTATGGCATATAAATTGGAGCTTCCTGCATCTTCCCAACTACACCAATTTTTCCACGTTTCATGCTTAAATAAGGTTATAGGTGAGAATATGCGAGTTCAAACAATATTTCCAAAACTTGACGAGGAAGGAAAAATAATATTGGAACTAGAAGCAATCACAAAAACAGGAAATTGACACTACAAAATCGATCAATTTTAGAGTATCTCATCAAGTGGAAGAAGTTACCCGCTGAAGATTCCACATGGGAGGATGAGAATTTTATACAAAAGCATCCAAAACTGCTCAAGCATTGAGGACAACACTTTTTAAAGGAGAGGAGCATGTTAGGTCCCTATACTACTAGTGTAAACCCTTATTGTTATTAGTGCAACCCCCTTATTATATTATTGTGCCCATATAGTCCCCATGTTGTTATTATTATGCCCCATTGAAGCCCACTATTGTTATTGTTGTGTCCCTACAATATTATTGTTATGTAGGCTCTGACTATACTGGAACCCCTTAAACTCCTATATATAGAAAGGAGGTGTTGTCATTTGTATCATCCAAGAATTGTTCATTTCTGTAATTTAAAGGAGGTTGCCCCCTTGAAGAGGTTGATTTTGAAGTCATTTATCTATCTTTTCTATCTTTTTGTGAGTTGGATTCATAACAGAGCCTAGTTGCACAATAAGTAGAATTAAGAAAACATAAGAATTAATTATTTGGTTCATAACATCTCAAGAGAAGAAATTGTAACTAGAAGTAAAAACAACCCTTTTCCATTGATGTGAAAGTGGAAGGATGCAAGTATAAGGAGAGATGGTAGACAAAAGGGAAAAATTTAGTTACTGAGGGAACTTGCATATAGAGGAAGAGTTACAGTCACTAAGAGAAGTTGAAAATAGAGGAATATTTGCAGACACTAAGAAAATCTGTAGATAGAATAAGAGTTACAAATAAGGAGAATCACAAGTGCAAAGGGAGCATCCCTTTTCCATTGACCTCAAAGGGGGAGAAGTTGTAGGCAGATGGAAAATTACAGATAGGGGGGATTTCTACAGTATTATTATAGAATTGACTAAGGGTTTCCATCAATGAAAAAGGGGTATATTGTTGGAAATATGGTTTTCATTGATTTCAAAGACAACGGGGGACTACTTATGTCCTAGATAGAGATTCAAAGATAAAGATTGTTGGAAATATTGGTTTTGGACTTTTGATGCCCCATGTGGATACATTGTCTTTGAAATATTTTTTACTCCAATTTTCTATCTCAAATGGGAGCATGCAGAATATGGTTAGAAAAAATGTTATGAGATCTTTCCAGCAAAATATGGAAGTCCCACTAATTCTTAGGAATGAGGAGATATGAAATATGTTTCCACGATAACTCAATCAAAGTACAAACAGGTCAACCCAACTATTTTTATGACTTAATCCCATAAGTGAATTTATAAACACTATAAATAAATGGAATATGAGTTCATTTGAATATCAATTAAAGGAAGAAGAGATTTGAGGTCAAAAGAGGATTTGACGAATAAATTTTCAGGTTATTCTCGGAGTCTAAAGGTGGAAGAAAAAATGTGATTTATGGGGTAAATGATTCATATTGGAATTTTTGATATGTGTGTGTGTGTGTGTTTGTGTGTGTGTGTGTACATTCATAAAATTTTAGACCCAGATTCACTATAATTTAGGAGATATGGTCTAAGAAAGTTAGGCTTCCCAAATTATCATCGAACATATCATATTGGTATTTTTTCTATAATGTTTCTTATGGGATGTTTTAGAACATAAAATTTGTAGGATATAGGTAGATGATCTTCATCAACCTATGATTAAAATTTCAAAACTTGGTTCCATATAATTTTGGAGATATGGTCTAAGGAAATTAGGATTCCTAAATTCTCATAAAAACTACTTCAAATAGGCCAACTTGGTATTTCCACCATAACGTTTTTGTTTAGATGGTTCAAATAGTGAAATATGGAGGGGATGGAGAAGAGATATCTAACTACCTATGGTATATATTTCAAGACTAGTTTTGTAAAATTAGGTACATGACACATTGTACAAGTTTGTAATTTGGAGGAAGCCAAAATATTTTTTGGGGAGGAAGTAGACTAAGTAGACTCAAGGAGGGAAGAAGCAGTAGGTAGAACAAGTGAAGGGAGAAGTAACTAATAGGCCTAGTGAAGGGAGACACGTCAAACGAACTTGTGAAAGTAGAAGTAACTAATAGACAGTGTGAAGAAGTAAGCATATTAAGTGAAAAATTTGTGTTCCTAAAAATATTTGCGGCAATGGGGAATATTGGTGTCTTCTATAGGTTGGTGCCTATAAAGCAACATAGGGGACCAAGTGTATCTAGTAGGTTGGTGCATATAAAGAAATAGAGGGGATTGGAGTATATTGTAGGTTGGTTCCTACAAAGAAGCAGAGGGGATTAGTGTCCTCTGTAGATTGATGTCTACAAAAAGAACAAAGGTTATTGGTGTCTTCGACACGTTGGTTCCTACAAAGAAAAGGAGGGAATTGGTGTCTCCTTCAGGTTGGTGCATATAAAGAAACAATAGGGATTGGTGTATCCTGTAGGTTGGTGCGTGCAAATTAATATAATAGTAGGTTTGTGGCGACAACCTCTTTCATATAAAAAAAAATAGTGGTTTTTTATCATAAGGATTTCTACGTATATCTTGTGTTAGTTGTTGAGTTTGCGAGATCGATATTTTATTATGTTTTAAATAACTAAAAATCTTCATTATAATGATTCACCCCACCTCTCTAGATAATTTTTAATCACATAGGGTGAGAGAGAGAGAGAGAGAGAGAGAGAAAACCCCACCTCTCTAGATAATTTTTAATCACATAGGGTGAGAGAGAGAGAGAGAGAGAGAGAGAGAGAGAGTAGATCTTTGATGTATTTTCTAGATTTTTTCCTTCACCTAAGAGAAGGATAGCAACATGATTCAAGTTTAGGTAGGGTTTATTCTTTAAAAAAAATGTTATAAGGATAATTTAGTAACTCTTTCCATGGTTACTCTCTAGAATCATTAGTTATTACCATAATTTTCTAGATCAACTATTTATAGAGTGAATCAGTATGTCATTTATGTTAAGAATTATTGTAACTCTTGCTTTTAAACATCATTTTCTTGTGTTTATTTTATGATTTAAAAAAACCTCCTTATATATAAAATCCATATACAAGGAATCTAAAGGAGCATCTTATTAGTACAAATGATGTTTCGCAAGAAATTTTGAATTGAAGGCTAGGGTTGGATCCAAGCTTCTAAATTTTATTCACGAGATCAACTTTAGGAATACGTCACTGAGTGGCCTACATAGCATACAGTTGGTTCAAATCATGTTCCACAACTACAAATGTATAGAGGAAAATTTGAAAATTTGAGTTT
Source organism: Pinus taeda (assembly GCA_000404065.3). Classification (NCBI taxonomy): domain Eukaryota; kingdom Viridiplantae; phylum Streptophyta; class Pinopsida; order Pinales; family Pinaceae; genus Pinus; species Pinus taeda. The sequence continues at coordinate 4,455 of APFE031623177.1, forward strand.
CATTCAAAAATTCTAGTAGCACTTTAGAATTCCAATAAGAAAAGTTTGAGCACAAACTTAAGGTAAAAGGGGAAACTACACTAAAAGGTTCAACATTTTATATCTAATTTTTTTATTATATATTTGGGGACTAAGTAAAAAAAAAAAATCGAAAAAGTTACTTTGCACACCTTTAATCCTCTATACACCCTACCCTATCATCAGTGTTTGTTCCATTTCAAAATGCAATCACATTCACTAACTAAACACCTTAATCTTTCACATTTTGATTATTTATTTGGTATTAATCAAAATATGTGCAAATGATTTAGTATGATTTGAATCACTTATAAGGATTCAAATGTGGGGGGAGGACAAACCATTACCTCGATCACTCAATTTTGGTAGTGAATCCTAGATATTGCTAGAAATTTACTACCCTTCAATTTGTGCCATATCCAAATATGATTGTACATGAATCTTGATGCTACAAAACCACCCATAACTTTTACAAATTTTCCCTTTGGCATTTCTAATTGTGATCCAATTCCAATGAACTAGATCTCCAAAACAGAGCATCATAAAAGCGGGTGTGGTGATTAAAAGAAAACCAAATTTGCTTGAATACTTCAAGGAGAAATCTAAGAGCATGAAATTATTTAAATAAGAAAATTGGATGAAATTTTTCTAGAAATTACAAGGTTACAATGATAAAGCCACTGAAGCATTTGTTGAGAGTCTCAATGGACACATATCTAGGATATGAAATTTGGTCCTTCTAGTCCCTAAGGAGTCTATAGAAGCTTCACCAAGATACCTTTGACTCGTGAATGTTGGTAAAGGGGATGAGGATAACAAGGAAAATTTGGAATAGATGCTTGTTACAATCTCAAAAAATATTTTACTATAGTTAGAGTATCCCACATACATGGTTAAAGAAATAATGGGGGATGTTTTAATAGCTGTACAAAAGTTTGTAAATTAAAAATAGATGTATGCAATGAAATTTTTATAGCACATACATTTTTTTTTACATTTTTGAGGGAAGAGAATCAATATGTCTTTCTTTCTATGGGAAATATTGACCAAAATGGAAATTCATGTCTAGAAGCATCCTACTAATGCAAAAAAAAGGTTGTTTCATCATGGATTAATAAAACTACTCATTAAGGATAGGTTGGAGAAACAAAATTAGACATGGATCCATATTCTATTCTGGAAAACATTCCAAGAGAATTTTGTTGCAAATGAAATTCCTAATCCTCTCATCACTGAACGCTCCTCTTTGTAAACTAAAAGAAGGAAAATGGTTATAAGGGAGGCACCACCTGAAGTAGGAGAGGAACCTTATGTAGATATTGTGGCCATCATACTAAAAACCCCTAGCTCTAGGGTTTCTTCCTTTAGCCATAAATTGTTTAAGCCTATCCTATCCCAAATTTCCTCCCCACCTTCAATGCATTCCTTTGGTTTTTGAGCTCTTTTCCATGGTATACATGTGGAGTATCCCACCTCCTTTCTTCTTCCCTGTCATTTTTCATTTCCCCCTCTCCAAGTTGAATTATCCCTCTTTGGTTTTTACCTTATATCTATCCTTATTTGTTCCTCATGACCTACGAGTTAAATTTCTCAAGGAGGAGTGTAGAGGGTCTAGATAGCCTCAACAATGCTCAAGATCGATCGAGATCGAGAGTGCATGTGGTGGTGCAACATGAAATTGATGATATTGAACAAGAAGTGGCTAAGGAGTGTGAAGATATCTCCAATGAAGAAGTTAGGTCATCAATATCCAATTCAGTTTCCCGAAATTGACACGAATAGAGGCCTCCACAAACAGTATCTCCTTACAATTCATCTCTATTGGCTCCTCAAGGAATTATTGGGAAAACTGTTATTTGAGCATAATGACAGTGGGGATGAACTCCTTCTTCACATGGAGGAATCACATTTATTCTACCAAATAATGGATGAGTGCATGCAATGCATGGAAGTTATTCTCGTGCACAATCTACCTCCTCTAGTTGATTTAGATCCTCTAGCGTGAGGAAATTAACATAGGCATTCTTACTCGTTACAATGCTAATAACATTCTATTTTTCAATTGAATTTAATTTGTATATTCCTCTATGTATTATTTGTTCTATGGCTAGAACACCTTGTTTTTGTAATAGTCTTACTAGATATTGTGTGTGTGCCCAACAAATTTTGATAGACATATGTTGGAACCTCAAATTATGCCTTTCTTGTGGTTTTCGAGGTGTTATCTTTATGTATGAGATGTAAATATTTTTCTGAATTAATAATAGAATATGAGCTTATGAAAAAAAGATAAAAATAAACTAAAAAATTATCTTTCTTAAACCTAAGAAAATAAGGTACCAAAACTCCAAAGACATCTCACAAAGAAAAACTTAACCTCTTTATAAATCACCAATAAATAATGTTGAATACTAAAATTAATTTCAATCATTAATTTCATTATTAATTAATCACTAAAATATTAATAATTAAAAACAAGTACCAATATTTTTAGGAAGTGAAAGATTATATAAACCCTTTCACAAATATGCCATGTCCAATGAAATTAAGCCCATCAACAGCCCACAAGGTCATGCCGCTTCTCTCTTAAAAAGCGCATAGTCCTTCAAATAATTTTGTATGTTATGATTTGAGTAATCCACCTCCCTTAACGAAATTCACAACCTTCCTGGCCAAAGCCCCCAAAGGTGGAGCTAAAACCTTCTTCCCATATAAAGTTATGCATTAAAAATCCATAATACTCGGTGCGAAAACAACTTGATAATTTTGTAGGTTAGGTTTTGAGTAATCCACATCCCTTCACGAAATTCAAAACCTTCTCCCGATATAAAATTGTCGATTTTGAACCTAAAACCTTCTCCCGACATTAAAATTGTGGATTTTGAATTCTTTTTTGGTGACCACTTTGGAATCCGGAATACAAACCCTTTATGCTTATCCTCTATTTGGAATTTGGAAAACCAACGTTTTGACATTTTATCTTCCAATTAACAGTTTTTAATATTAAATTTCATGGATAACTGAAATTTGTACCCGTCAAATAACCCATGAAACGTCATTTTTCCCGAGATTGATTGTGGCTAATGAACTCCGCGATTCATTAATTAAACGATATTTGACTTTGACCTCCAACATTGCCCATTGCTTCGCCTCATTTTCTTCCTTTATTTATTTTTATTCACGTCTACGACAACCGCCAACATTCGTCTTCTGGCTTTTAAGGGTTGCAAGACATATAAGAATAGGGGACCTGCGGCTAACTTATCACACAGTTTCGCCGCACTGTGTCTGTTCAACGGTCCGGTATCATCTTACTCCATTTGTACCAGGAAATCGTCAATGGCTCCCACTGACAGAGATAGTAGCAAGAGGGTGGTGGCCGGGGATGTGAATGGTGCGAAGGAAGTGAATTACAGAGGCGTGAGAAAGAGTGTTGGAATTTTTAATGGTGAATTCCATAACACAAAACATCTCAGAACAACTCTCTGATATGATGGAATTTTCTGCTAAATTCCTAAACAAACAGACAATTCAAAACTGCTCTGTTTCAGCACAAAAAACAGAAAAACAGAAAACTGTGTTGCTGTAACAGGTGTTGCAGCAACGCTGCTCGTCGTGTTGCAGCGACGTAAAATTTTCGTCAGTTGCTGATCGTGGTGTTGCAGCAACGCGATTTTTGACGCAAAACTATTTTTTGACTTACGGTGTTTTGGCAACACGATTTTGACGCAAGTCACTTTATGGGCGTCAAAATTACTTAGAGATTTACAGAGTAAAATTTACAGTAACTGAATATCAGCAAAGCAGTAAACTTGTATTCATAAACAGTAAATGAGCTGATACAAGTTCATCTTCCTCTTGACAGAGGGATAACAGCAGAAACACTTCAATTGCACAAATCTATGCTTAAGAGCATCTTCCTCCTAACAGAGGGATCCACCAAGGAACGTTTCTGTTCCACACAAATGACATCTACCTCTTAACAGAGGGATTTCAACATGCCTGCTTCAGAGGCACTTGTTGTGTCTGCACTGCTGTCTAGGCACTCTATCTCAGCACTGTATTACAACAACTCTATCTCAGCACTGCTGTGCATAGAGCTTCATTCGTGTGAGCTATGCTGCTGCACATTCTTTCTCAAAAACACAGAAATTATATTTCAGCGCTGCTGTGCTGTATTGCAGAGAGATTAACGCTGTTACCATACACTCAGAGAAACAGAACTGCTGTTCTTTTCTACTTGATTAATCTCACTGGTACATTAACAGAACTGCTGTGCGTTCATATTTATAGGAAAACAAATATTTGATTTAAACAATAAACTAGACAAAATATCTGCTGATATTTATCTACGTATTTATTGCAGAAGAGGCGGTGAGGCGGTGATGAGTTTATCGGTGGAAATAAGTCGGTTGCAGGGGAATTTATTTCTGCACATTTAATGCTGATTTAAAGTGCAAAAATATCAGAAGATTTTTGCGGCTTCCGGATAACTGCTGAAGATCAGATTCTGTGAATTTAATGCACATCAATGTGCAAAATATCAGCAGTGACTTTGCGGCATCGAACAGGCTAGAACATTTACGGGAAATCAGATTTCTATCCAGCTGTTCATTGTTTGCAGTTGGAATTAATTTCCAACAAAGAGACCGTCGGGTAATTACGGGGCTGAAATCTCAGATCCTTCCATTAAAAGACGCAGGTGGCTAGGTACCTTCCCCACAGCCGAGGAGGCGACGAGAGCATATGACAACGCCGCCAGAAATTTGCACAGAGCCAGAGCAAAGACCAACTTCCCACCTCCCTCGCTTCCTCTCGACACCGCCCACATCAACAGATGCAACCCCGCCGCCACGACGACACTCGCTACCCCTCCGCCTCCCTCTCCCTCTCCGCCTGCTAATCACGACAACAATGAGAATGGGTTGTTTGCCAGTATCTCTGAACAAATAAAGCCTTCGACTAACATTTATATGAATGAGGTATTGGGAGTACAGACAGTTAGCGATCACAAGATGAGTATGTCAACTACCAGTTTTAGTATTCCCACTATCATTCCCACCAATCTTATAGACTACGCTATCCTTATGCAGCTACAGCAACAGCCACAGCCGCAGCCTATGGTGATGCAGCAACAGCCGCAGCCTATGGTGATGCAGCAACAACCGCAGCCGATGGTGATGCCCTTTTGGGGACAAATTGCGGCGCCTCACATGATAAATAAACCCAATGAGAATGAGTTGGTGGGAGCAGGTGCGGTGAAAAATATACTTCCTACAGCCAACTCACAGACTAGTGTTTGTGATTGCGTGGGAGCAGGGGCAGTGAAAAATATACTTCCTACAGCCAGCTCACAGACTAGTGTTTGTGATTCGTCTTCGTTTAGAGCAGTATCAGACATTCAACTTTCCCGTCTTGATCCTCTTACAAAAGAAAAAGCGGCTCCGAAGACATTTGATTTGAACGTTTTAGTGGGAGAAGAAGATGAGGAAGATCAGCGTTTAACCTCTCTCTCTCTTTCTCAGCGTATGGTGATGCAGCAACAACCGCATCAGCCTATGGTGATGCAGCAACAACACCATCCAATGGTGATTCCCTTTTGGGGACAAATTGCGGCGCCTCACATGATAAATAAACCCAATGACAATGAGTGTGTGAGAGCAGGTGCAGTGAAGAATATACTTCCTACAGCCAGCTCACATACTAGTGTTTGTGCTTGGTCTTCCTCTACAGCAGTATCAAGCACTAAAGTAGTCTACCCTCCTGATCCTTTAACAATGGAAAGAGAGACTCCAAGGACAGGCATTCAAGTCTCCCTTACTGACCCTTCAACAATGGAAAGAACCACTCCGAGGACAGCCACTCAAGTGTCCCCTCCTGATCCTTCGACAATGGAAAGAGGGACTCGGATAACATTTGATTTGAATCTTTCAGAAGGAGAGCAAGAAGAGGATTCATCCTCTCTCACTCTCTCTCTTGCATTGGATTTTCACAAAAATTCCTCATGAACATGAAGATTGATTAATAGGGTTCAGATGAGTTTAGTTTTGTTCCTGTTTGGATTTTGTTACATCTCACTCTTTTTCTCATATGTTTTAGATTTTAAGGGGAAATTGTTTTTAGGTATATATATTCATTTATTACCATTCATGTGTTTTAGATTTTAAGTGGAGCTTGTTTTTGGGTCTATTTATTTATTCATTAAGGTTATATAGCTTGAGGGACTATGTCTTTCTAATGTATACAGTAAGAGAAACCTACTTCTCTTACTTGGGTATATTCATTAAGAAGAAATTTTAAGTGGAATTTGTTTTTGGTATATTTATTCATTTTTTTGGGTTCATGTGTTTTAGGTTTTATGTGGAACTTGTTTTTGGGTATATTTATTCATTCATTACAGTTGTATAGATTGAGTCACTGTGCCCTATTAATGAATACACTAAGAGGAACCTACTTCTTTTACCGGGGTATATTCATTCAACTTTGTTCTGGGTAGCAAAGCTTACCTATTTATTATGTAACTAAATGAATGGATTGCACAAATTTAGTAGTATTATTATTATTATTTAATTATAAATCTCAATGAGTTTTACAAATATATTGTAATAGAGAAATTTTTATTATTAAATTGTATGCAAATTACCTTTTTATGCTTTCTACAATTAAATAAATAGCTTGCACTTATTATTATTATTATTATTATTAAATTCTAAATTTTGTTGAGGAGCTTGTAAAAATTTATTGTAATAGAAAAATTGTTATTATTAAATTGTAAGCAAATTATTTTTATAGACTCTTTCAATGTTTATACATTTATTTATGTCAATTTCCTAAACTTTAATTTGTTGATTGATTGATTTATTTATTTAAATTAGTTTTGCAAAATAAACTCCTCTTGTGTATACTTATTTTTTTTAGTTAATTCAGATATGTAACCTTGTTTCCAGTGAGAGAGTTTACTGGTTTGTTTAAATTTTCTCAAAACTCAATGAATATCTTATGCAGATTTATTATGGTCATGAGAAAAATGATCATTAATTTGTCTTGAATTTTTGCAGTGATTGTGATTGGAATATTGAGTTCTTGTTATTCTTTCCCATATATATTTTATTTTTGATAATTTAGATTTTATAATTAATTATATATTTTTATTAGTATGTTATAATCATATATTACTTTTATTTATTTATTTATTTTATATTTTAAAATTTCTATTATTATTTCTATTTTTTATTTCAACATAAAATTTATCTAATTTCATATATATAGGAAAAGGTCTAATTTTCCTCGAGAAAAAGAGTAGATTTGAAATTAACATGTACAGAAAATAGTGCATCATTAAAGTGCTTCAGCAACCACATTCAAAACTACAAAAGTTACCCGTTAAGAAGTACTTTGGTGGTTGAATATCATAATTTTCAAAAAAATACCTAGTATGATAACTTTACATGTGTACTGCAAGGAGTTTTTTTAAATGTTTTTTTCCCAAAGTCAAGTCTATCTCTCATCCTAGTTTGAGAGTGTGTAGGCTTGCTGATTCGGATGTCTTTATACATGGTTAATAGATATATTTGTAAATATAGCACGTATGTTTTTAATATTTCTTAAGATAAGTGCGTAGAGAAATTGTTTATCATGTATATGTCTTTTATCTAGCCTATGATCACAAATGACTCCCTATACATGTGAAGCTTTCTAATTTTATTTTTTTATACAAAGTGTAATAAGAGTTTGAGAGTCATAAAGTATGCATAATTGTTTGTAGAGGGCCCCACCCCTGGGCAAAATGATATTTCTTAAAATAAGTGCAGAGAGAAATTGTTTATCATGTATGTCTCTTTTATCTAGCTTACCACAAATGACTCCCTATACATGTGAAGCTTTCTAATTTTATTTTTTTATACAGAGTGTAATAAGAGCTTAAAAGTCATCAAGTATACATAATTGTTTGAAGAGGGCACCACCCCTGCCAAAATGAAATTTTTGAATTTGCAAACACATGACCACAAATAAGTCCATACATGTGAAATTTCTAATTTTATTTTCTTATACAAGGTGTAATAAGAGCTTGAAAGTCATAAAGTATACATAATTGTTTATAAAGGACCCACCCCCACCCAAAATGAGATTTGCTAAAAGAATGCCACCTAACACCTCCCACAAATGGGTGTACAAGAGAATGGAGAGTTACTATGAAAAGTGAGCTTAGTATGTAGCCGGAAAAATGGTAAAGTTCAAGTGAACTTAGTATGTAGCGTGGAAAATGGTAAAGTTCAAGTGAACTTATGATAGGTATTTTCACAATATAAAAAAAATTCCACTCATAATTTACTCTCATTTATTTAATTTTACGTTTTTTTATTATTACAATAGTTTTTCTTTCTTTAAAAAAAACTTATATAATTTAATT
>APFE031623177.1:13930-31375 GCA_000404065.3 Pinus taeda
TTGTGTGTGTGTGTGTGTGTGTGTGTGTGTGTGTGTGTGTGTGTGTGTGTGTGTGTGAGATGATGATGATGATGATGAAAACTTGATTAAACTCAGAGGGTGGTGAATAAGTTTAGTATAATCATCGATATTAAATTCTTTTCCTTTTTCTCATTAAATAAAACATTGCATGACACGGATGTGGGTGCACTTACGTTACATTAATGAAGGGTCTATGCCGCGCCGACATCTAGTCCTGCAGGTGGCAGGATAGCACATCAACCCAAGCTCTCCCGCGGATGAAGATGGATTACAATGAGTACCTGCAGATCAATTGGCATTTGGAATTGAATGCACAGCTTGTTCGAGACACTTCGCCTGAAGTTCCTTTAATGGCTGCCTTGGCTCTCTCTTCTATTATTTACCTCTGGCCTCCCTACATTAGCCTACCTCAGATTTTGCATCCTCAATGCTTTGAAGGTAGCGTGAATGTCTGGTTCATAACTCGTCACCGACTCCCTTACACCTGCACCTACTTTGTTTTGCACTGCGCTTCATCTCCTTCAAGCTGCCCTGTTACTTTGACAATGGTGCATCGTCGCGGTTGCTGTCGCCGAAGTCGTGGAGGTCGTGGGTGCTCTCAGCCTGCTCCCCCGCCTGTTATTTCGTTGGCTTCGGCTTCCCCTCCCTCTGACATTCGCAGGCCTTTTCCACATAACTCTTTTCAAACCACCCATTTCACGTTACAAATCCACCTCAATCAACCTGTTCTCTTGGCCAGCGTCACTGTAATTTTTGCGGAGGAAGAAGCTCGGCCCACTGTTTCGGTGAATACCTCAACAACGCAGTCTCAGGAGGAAAGCACGCAGTAGGGGGAAGACGTTGGCATTGTGTTCAATTGTGGCGAACTGCAGGCTGGAGCAAATGACCCTGATGTCTCCAAGCCTCCAGACGGAAACCTACCGGAAGTCTCGGCCTCTGTTCACCCAACGAGTGGTTCTGGTGGCATTCGGCATTTGGAAACTCTTCCAGGTGGCAGCGGTTTAGCTAATGAGGACACTGTTGATGACTCGTGGATGGGCAATCCATGTCTGATGGAGGGGGAAGCTCCGGAACATGAAACTGATGCTTGAAGACTCCTGGGCCATGTCTAATTCCCTGTTCCTCTCTTTTCGCTTTAGTTCAATGTGATATGCCTATATGGCTTTTGTCAATGTCTTTTTGTATCAGGTCTTTAGTTCTGTTATAGTTTCAGGTCTTTGGTTCTGCAATTTTGCTCATGGCTATCTCGGTAGTTTAGATAGTATGGTCATAGCTTTTCTTCTGTCCTTTTCTGTGGTTTACCAACATAGCCAGTTCTCTCTGTATGGCCTTGGGCTTTTATATTTTGTTAATCCCAACCTTGGGACAGTTTGTATGTACTGTTGGACAGTCTCGGATATCCTCTCAGGTTTCGACCGCATTGTAACTGTATTTTTACTTTTTATTAATAGAATTAGCCTTTACATAGAAAAAAAAAAACTAAAACATTGCATGAGCATCTTAACAAATAATGGCCAACTTATTGAATATATGAACATCAAGTAATAAGTTAATCAAAGCATCACATCAACACATATTGACACCAGATATACGTGGAAACCCATAAAAAGAGAAAACCACGATTTTATTATTGTTATGATGCAAATACTATCTCCTACTCCTTATTATATCTTATTTTTGTAGGATCCAACCTACAGGAGGCTGCTACCTCAATTTTCTGCAAGCTGCAACATACAAGGAAGCTCCAACTCCCATATGTTTTTTGTAGGCTAAAACTCACAAGAGGCTCCTACCTCAACTAGCTCCAATTGGATATTTATAGAGCCACAACTTGAAACGAGACTACCATCCCTTGATGCAAATAAGAAATAACAATGTGCTAGTTTACTTGGTGATAAATTTTGCATATCTCCATCTTCATTTCTGCATCTTTGTCCCTTCAAATCTTATTCCCCTCAGCTTCATATGTGCAAGGTAACTAATGCATAATAGTTTAATCAATTCTCTCACATTCTCCCATACTCTAACCTCTTCAATGCCTTCCAAAATAATGTATTTTATAAATATAGTTTTCTGGTTGTTTGAATCCCACATAGGAATATGAAGTAAATAGGATTGACTCTTTTCCTTACACTCATTCATTTCCAAAATCTTCATATCTTGAATATTAGGACACAAAATAAAATAACCTATCCAATATTAATTTCAGCCACATGTAATCATTAAATGCATCAACCTAATGCCAACAACAAATATCAATATTTATCATTATTGCATCACACCAATCTTTGCAACATATTTTCCTTTGCCTTGGAGTCTTTCCTTTTCATCACAATAATTAAGCTTAATCAACAATTTCACATCACAGATTCTTCATTAGACAATCCCTGCAACATTATCCAAGCATCAAGTTATCAACATGCCGTCAAGGTATTTTTTTCTCCTTTGTCCCTTGCTCTCCTTCTCTTTTCTTGTTGTTCCCGTGTTGCTCCATTTCCATCAATGACAATATTGTCAACAATATCCCCCTTTGGCATTGATGGAAACACATTAGCCCTGCACCTTTTTTCCCCAAGCATATTTCGCATTACTGCCCATAACCTCTACTTACTGTTATGGGAATAAGTAACCTAGCGCTTTGGGTTAGAACCCCAATAGAGCAAGAGCAAACTACAGTAATAAACACTCATACAACTCAAGAAAAATGCTTAAATAGACAAACTATGTGATAGTGACCGTACCTGAATGTCCTTCATTCGAGTAGATCCCGCAAGGTTCAGACCCTTTGTAACTCGTGATGTTCTCCAAACCTGAAAATTATTCAATTCGAACATACATAGCAGTATATAGATTAAGCATTTTAATGAAAGTAACTTTATATCATATAAGAAAATGATTAGTTATACATGAAAATACTGTTCATATATGAATTACAATTGTATCTAATGCGTAAACACAGTTACTCTTGGAAACAATACAATGCTTCTTTTTATTGTAGAAAGCTATAATTAACACGGAGATAATTCACCTGAGTCTTCTTCTTCTGGCTCCAAGCAAAACCGTCCTCTAGATCCATCCAGTCCTAGTCTTCAATAGCCTTCTTCCATAACCAATACCATGATATCTCAAACAAGAGGGAGAATATCAACAATCAAGGAAACAAGGGTTTCCTGAAACTTGGGGAAGTGCTTGAAGCATAGGGACACTTTAGACTCAGTCAGGGATAATCTCAATATAATAACTCTATCTCTTCCACTCCTTAAGGCCTTCCCATAGATGTCTATTTATACTCCTCCCAATTAGTTTTTTAGTTGGAAAACAATTGGGAAACAGTTGGGCCATAGGCAATAGGAGGTAATCAAAAGGTAAAAATCGTGAACTTCGCCCATAATTAAGGAAATTTAATTTTTTTAAGTGTTTTAACACATATACGCAGGTTGGGTATTGACTAACCCACATTCACACACTTTTATCTCATGGAAAAGTAGCGTACAGGGAATAAAACATTGTTTTTAAAATATTTGGACGATGTTTGGAAGGAGGGGTTGCCCTAGGCCATAAACCAAACATCACAAATACCAAGGGTGGTAAATGGTGCTATAACACTTACCTCCCCCTTTAAAATCAATGGAATGGGGTTATAGATGTCTTGTAGCGTGTAAAAAAGTCCTCATTGTAGCTGTCATCATTGCTTTAATGCTTTAAAATCTGCAATAAATTGTTCTGCATCATTGAGTGAATTCTACTCCATATGACTTATTAGAGCTCCTCCATATTGAATGAATGGTGCTCCAAAGTGAACATTTCTCTATATGACATATAAACATTGAAAGAGTGATGCAAAATATTGTTGCGAGAACACTTTGAAAGCAAGAATATTGTTGAGAGAACACTTTGTAAAGAAAAAATGGTATGAATGAGAATTGTATGATGATTTAAATGAATAATTCATATTTTCTTCCAGTCTTGTCTACCAAAAGTATGGCATCAACAAAGACTTTAACCCCATTGAAGAGTCTTCTTAAATGTGTGTTTAAGATGTTGGCTTGTAGAAACTTCAACAATAGATCTATTTTCAAGTTTGTTTTTAACAACATCCTTAACTTGAGCTATAATATATACATTAGGTCTTTTTATTTGAAATTGTACATGGGTGGGGATTATAGTGCTCTCCTAGGTTGCTTGTAAGAATATATTATTCATAACAATGGCCAAACAATAGAGTTTATGTAGTAAAACCGTTCCTTTATTTCACAAAAATAATTAAAAAATAGTTCCCTGCATAAGATATATAATTGTTGAACATGCAATCCTTGTTCCTCAACATGGGAAAGTTGATAATCAGCAAGTATCTTAAAGATACTCTATGCATTGGGGGTCAAACTCTATAAAACAATTGTTACAATCCACGCATTTTCCACAACTCCCGTGTTTGCAAGAATCAAAAGCAAGAAAGTCCCTTCGATAGTATATGGTGCATATGTTGTGGTGTTATACCACTTCTACTTGAACAATGCTCTGTCTATTTGCTTATCCCATAAGAGTGGTGCATTCTCATGATCAACAGAAGCCACAAATATAACTCGTGATCAAACTGCAGCAACAACAAGACATTGTCGTGCTTCACTTTCTCTATGGCTTGGTCCATCAATGTTATTAAGCATACAACAAAATCAAACTCACTACCACCAGCTCCATTAATAAATGTGGATTGAAAGGTGGGGTAATTTATTTATTTTTTGACTTTTTTCTTGCATATATGTTGTCCACTTGATCCCATAAGATTTTAGTAGTAGTAGATATAACACTTTTCATATTGACAAATGGAAGGCATCCATTTATCAAAACTACTCCACCATCAGTCAAATTTGAGGAAGCAAAGTCTTCAAGCAAATTTTCTTTTTTATCCAAACCCATACATAAGAATTCCAAAGCCACACCTAAAATGGAAAAGGCCACTTAAAAAAATATATTTATAACTCTCCATCAAAGCTACTTGTTCATTTACATGTTTTGGAACTAGCGCCAAAAGTGCTTTCCTCAATTCTTGCTGATCAACCCAATCTATATTTGATATTTGCTTCCTAGAATTCTTTCAAAGTCCACCAACTTGTTTGGATAGGAAGTAGTTTCGAGAAAATTTGAATTCTTCACTTCCTCTGATGCCTTCAACAATATCAAGAAAGAGGCCCACTTCATCTTGTTGTTGTTGCATTATAGTTACAATACTGCACACTGACTATATGACCTTGTAAATTGGACAATATTATCCTGTTCAATATTTCACCAATTTGAAGCTTTTCCAATTCTTGCCTAAATTAATCATAAATATCCATGCTTTAGTCGAACCAAGCCTCAACATATATTTATTAGTCACAAAATCCTGAAGATCATTTATGGCAACATTATCAAATGGGATAGTGAACTTTGTTAAGTGCCCTTGTTGTGTCATTTCTAAATAGAGAATTTTTGGAGGTAGCAGAAGTTGAAGTAGATATGATAGTGGCAGATGAGCTTGTGATGCTTATGTGATTTTGACTTTGATTGTGTTGTTCCTACTGGAATGGTGTGCAAATCTAGACGAAGATATAATAAACCTCAACAATGCTTGAGATTCCATCCTCGGAGATTCATATGAATTGACTCTTTGTAAACACTGTTTGCATAAGATATCCATACCCAAACACTTAAATCACCATATTTCATGATATAGTGACATAAAATGACACACAACCTTGCACTCGTGCTTTCTACAATGAGCCATTAGATGACATGAAGTGGATAGAGAATAAGAACTGATAAGCCTTATCATTGGGTAATTATATGGGCCTTGATTCACCTCCTAGCTTAGTCAAACCAACTACTCTCACATCTTATTGCATACTTTTGATTATATTTTGTTTATGAGATGAGTTAGAGTTGGATATTTTTCTTTGTGGTCTAATGTACATTTAATGCAGGATTAAAGGATAAAATCAAGGAATTTTGGCAAAGACCTTGGTCAAAACTCGAATGGGACAAGGGAGAGGAATTATAGGAGGTAAATCCTCCTCATTTACTACCCCTCCATTCGAATATTCCTCCATTAGCTCGAAGTACAAATAGCCAAATCATGAGGACTAGAAGGCAGCGAGCAAGTGAAAGACAAAGCACCAGTTTATGTCGAGTTTGGTAGTTGAGCATCCCTAATTTTAAGGAAGTCGTTGGAGACTTCATATGTATAAGTAAAGAGGCCTAGGACCTCAGTAGGATTCAAATTTTTTATTTTAAAACTGTAGTCTATTTTCGAGATGCAAGACTTGTGACAGTTTTTGATGTAATCCATTGTTTTGATAATAAGAATGAGTTTTGTTTTGAGTGAGCACTAAGTTAACTTAGAGGGCTGAAGCTCTTGGGTTAGGGCGCAACCCTAGCAACAAAGGCTCCTCTTTATTGTACATGTATGCTAGCATAGATTCTTAGTTTTATTGTTCATTTTCTTAGTAGCTGCATTTCCATTATAACAGTGTAGATTAGATTGGTTGTATGTGAGTTTTATTCCATTTGTTCCTTATTTTAGTTAGTAGGTTAGCAAGGAGAAAAAGCATCACCATAAAGTTGTCAACAGGTGCCTCGGCCTCACTTCCTCCCTTTGGGACCATGACTTGAGGAAGAGACCCTTCAGCAACCCAAAAACATAGGTTTTTAGTTCTTGCATGAGCTTTGGAGTTTGTTGCCTTGATTCAGCATTTGGTTCATTTCATTGTCATATTTTTCCATTAATCCATTTATGCAATAATATATCACTCATTCTTTCATTCCCTTCAGCACTCTCTTCATGCATAATATAGGAAATTGATTCATGCTTTCCTAGGTTATTAAAATATATCGTGTTGCATAGTTCTTGGAAAGCACACATGTTTTAAGTAGAGCGGGTAATTTAGGAGGAGACCGAGACTTCATTACCAGTAGCCACCTTCCACCTCATCCATCTTAGCCTTCTCTTGCTCCACCGTCACCCTCACTAGCGTTTTTGTCATTTTTCATTGAAATTACCCTAGATACATTGAGCAAATCTAGCCATCTCTTCTCTTGGATATTTACTCCTAAGTATTCCTAGACTTTCTAACACCCCATCCCACTCATTACACACCTTTTCCAAGCTTCTCAACACCTCCAACACCTCACAATTAGCTCTCGGTTGTATCGTGCAGGTTTCCTGTAATTCCTACAAGATCACCTTATAGGTTTCTAGTACATCCTGTAGGTTTTCCTGAAACGACCTACTTTGAGGCCGAATTGATGGGGAACGTATAGGAAGTCACAAAATGCCTCCTAAAACCCTTCCACACCAGCAAACCACCCCATAAGCCTTCTAGCCATCCTCAACCACCTTCCATTCACCTGTCACATCCACAAGAACAATTAATTTACCTACTTGATTTTGCCCAAAAAAACCAAAAAAGTGAAAACGGATTTAGTTTGATTTTCTTTCTTACACATTAGTATGGTTTGATGATATTTACTTCTGTAGCTTAGATAGAAAGTTTAGGTTAGTGTTGATCTAGCAATTCTTCTTAGCATAGTTGTTTAATTGGTTAATTAGGATATGGTGTGATTTAGAATTACATGTTGTTTTCTTCATTACTGCAATAGAGTAGCTCTCTTAGAATAGATTTTCTCTTCTTCCATCAAACAATCAAGATTCTTTTGACTCTATAGAAGTTTGGCTTGGAACCCCTGGGGTCTCTCGCTGAATGAAAAGTGAGAATAGGCAGGACCTTCACTCTTACGTATGCATATAGCACTATCACCTCCAAGTTGCTATGAACCCCGGGTTGATAAGTAAAGCTGGTAGCCCAGGAGTTGCAACATCCTTGATGCAATACTGGCGCTCATCACTTTTTGGCACCATTTCCGAGGAGGTGTTTGAGTAGAATGTGATTAATGCTTTCTTTTCTTCTATTTCTTGTCTTCAATTTTTTGTTATTAGTTTATTTCTGCAAAAGTAATCTAGTAGCTTCCTTTCTTTCATTATTATTATCTTCTTTCCTTTCCATTTTGCAAGTAGAATTTCAATTCAGCAAATAGCTTTTTCATTATGTCAACGATTTCATTCAATTAGCAATTTCATTTCTGCAAAGTACTTTTCAGCCTAAAAAATTTACAAAAACCAACCCAAAAACATTTCCTTTCATGCCTCGTAGGAATAGGGACAATTTAGGGAATTTTTTTCCAAATACCCCCACTACATCCAACAACCAACCTTCTCTCTTCTTTGGTGGCTGTGAATTGGAGGAACCTTTAGGTGAGCAACCTAACATATTTGAAGAACCTACAGGGGAATAAGAAGAAGAGGAACAGATTCCTACTGAACCAATAGTTGAAAACCAAAATAACAGAGGGAAAAAATGGAGAGAGAGTTGAGGGTGCCTTCCCCATCAGGGAAACCAACGGGGACACAAAGATGAAGAATATAAGCCCCTCTGCCCTACCTCATTTCCATGGCCTGGCCACAAAGGACCCTGACACTTTCCTATTTGAGTTTGTTGTTATATGTTGAACCTATGACTATAAAGATGATGAGAAAAAGTTAAAACTATTTCCATCTACCCTGAAGGATGCAACATTGTGCTGGTTCATGAGTTTACCTGGAGATAACATCACAACTTGGGCTTAGATGAAATAGGATTTTAATAGAAAATATCAGGACTACTGTAGGTCAAAGGATACTAAAGAAGAAATTTTCAGGATAACCATGGGCCAGGATGAATCCTGAGAAGACTACAAAGAAAGATTCCAGCTCAGTTACAAAAGGGCCAGGAGCACACTTGACCCTGAGTCCCTAAAGCTAGTCCTGCTCAAGGGAGTAAGAGAAGTTCCTATTGATACCTTACACTTGTTAGCAGGAGGATATATCTACCAATTACCCTATGAGGATATCAATACTATCTTTAGAAACCATTCTAGGGCAGCCAGGAAAAAGGGTAGGAGTAGTCAACCTATGGCCAATACATCATCTTCCAACTCATCCATCAAGGGTGAAATCGGAAATATGTTGGAAGATTTCAAAAGTGGGATGCTGCAAAGCCTTGCATTACAATTGGACACCATGAACATCAAAAGGAAACAAGAGGAACCATAGAGAGCCTTAGCCATATTTTGTCCTAGATGCACCAGAAGGCATCCTAGGAATGAATGTCCATTGAATTGTATTGAAATTTGATTGGTCTGTGAAGAAAACCACAACACAGACTCAAAGTTGTATATCAAGGAGCTGAAGGAGTCACTGAGTAGCTTTGCTACATCAACAAAAGGAGACCTCCTAGGCCTAGACCATACAAGTAGGGCATCCAAGGGTCATCCCATTCATATTACAACCCCAGCCAAACCACAACTATACCTTCTTGGGGACCCATTGCTCATCCCTCCGAGTCTACATCCCCTCCTTGGTCCTATGCATCTCAGTATCATTCCCAGGTAGCTAGCCAATCATTTCAACCTTACGCTCTACCACAACCTCAATGGAATACACCACTCCAGGTGTGGACACCCCAATACAAGAATGCTCCAGCACTATTGCCTCCACCACCTGCCCAACCACAACTCCTACAATCTGCTCCACCAAAGCAACCCCAGATGCCTTCCCATCCAAATCTGAACCCAAACAATAGGTAGGCTCAACAAGTATATAGTGGAGAGACATCATATCTAGCTTATGCTGTGGAAATCTAGGAGATTAACCTTAGATTTGGGAGAGTCCTCTTGGATAACCAACCTCCCCCTCCACATACGGAGGTTGAGGAAGAAAGAGAGGAAAGCAACCTTAAAGTAGATCCACCCTTTCCTAAGACATTAGCCCAACCACTTCAGCCTACCCTAGAAGAAACTAAACTTCTAGGAGAATTGAAAAATCTATGTGTAAATATACCCCTTCTCCAGGCAATAAGATATGTTCCCATTTACAATAAGTTGATTAAGGAGAAATTCTTCAAGCATTGAAGAAGAAGAAAAAGGGATTCCCCTAACATTAATGTCATTGGGTAGTTGTCTGACGTACTGTTGGGGCAGGTAATATGTCCAAAATATTTGGACCCTGGAAGCCCTGTACTAGATGTGCACATCAATGGCACCATTGTCCCACACACTCTAATCAATCTTGGGGTTGCCATTAATGTGATGACCAAGGACACCATGCTCAAGCTCAACCTCCAAGGGTCATTGAGGAAGACCACAATAGTTCTGCAACTTGAAAATCATTCCACAATCACCCCTAAGGGAATTATGGAGGATGTGATGGTCTCCATTGACTCCTGGGAGTACCCTACAAATTTTCCAGTTCTCCAGCGTAAGGCTAAGGTTACTGGTTACCCTCTCATCCTTTGGAGGCAATGGTTGGCCATAGCTGATGCTTACATGAGCTGCAAAGCTGGGAATATGACCATTAAGAACAGGTGTTGATCGCTAGAGAAGGTATGTTATTTTCATTTTATTTTGTTATCTTTTCCTCAAAACTCATAACCTTTTTACATCATGAGCTAGGTATATGACAAGAGAATATGATAAAATCGAGAAGACTTACATGTAACGTGAAATAGCTAAAAATTACTCTTTTTCTAGGTAGAAAGAGGAGAAAATGGTAGACTACCATCCCAAAGGAAAGAACAAGACCAAGTTAACTGTTGTCCCTTTGACAGGGAACCGTGTTCAGACAAGGTGATCCAAATTGGAGAGTAACAGCCAGAAAAAGGAAAAGGAGATATCCAATCAGTGCAAAAGAACAAGAGGATAACTGAGAACTAACAGTTTGGTGAATCCCTCAGGATTCTTTGATCCTGAGGGATCGCTATCTTAACAATCTTCTGTATCATTGATATCTCTGCTCGGCTTTTATAAGAAGGGGTAGCACTATTAGCATGGGAGAGAAAAAATGTTATTTTTATGATATTCTTCTTGGTACTTGAACTTTGATCATTGACACTCTTTGAAGAGTGATTCACTGTAACTATGTTGATGTTTAATATATAAATCTTGTTGTTGTTCTATCATTGATTCTGGAGTAACCTTAAGCAGTGAGTCCCTAGAGGCTAAGGGCCCGGCCCTGGTGGATCACTTGCTCCTATACCATTATTTCTTATTCATATGTGGTTTGATCTCTTCCATTTACTTAGATCAGTAATCTGACGTGCTTTACTGTTTTACATATCGGCTCTGTTATATATACTTGACGAAATAATATTATTATCTGCAACAGGAATGCTATGTTATTCATTCTAACTTTATATCACATTGTTGTTCCTTTTGACAATTGATATAACATTGTTGTTCCTTACAGATTGCCATTCGATTACAGATTAACAGTGTTGTATGTTCCTAAATTGGCACTATTGTATGACTTATTCTTAAATTGTGATTGTTGTTCATTCGGGATTATTGTTCCGTTGTGATCACAATTGTTGTTACGTTATAACTGTGATTCATGCTTATTGTATCAAATCTCAGATTATTGTTCCTTTTAATGTTAAGTGTGTCGCGTGTTTAATCTGGTTTTCTGTACATTCATATTTGATCTAAGTTGTTGTTCTATATTTTATTTATGTTAGTCCAGTGTTCCATTTCTTTTTATTGTTTAATTCAAAGCCGTTACTTAATTCTTGTAGGTTATAATTATTGTTGCATTCATTTATGTAGATTAAGGTTTTGCTATTCAATCCTGTTTATAAAGATAGATGTTGTTCCATATCTTTTCATTTGAATTTATCATCATTTTGGTGTGAAAAAGGTTTGATACTGTAGTGAGCATCGACATATGCTATCTAGTTCCCAGTTTGATGATCCTTTCTTTGAGTGATTTTTTTATTGCATCAATTTACAGAGGGAAGAGTTGCCATTATTGTACCCTTGATTGATAAATTGTTGTAGCATTCTGAATGCATGATTTGAGTCTTAGGTTTCTTTTTTCAAGTAGATTTTATTCCAAGCATCCGTTTACTCTTGTATTTAGAGCACTATACTACTAGCATTACTCTAACAAATGACCGCCTCAAACTCAGTACACTCTTTGAGATAACAAATCGTTCTTGGATTGACAATTAATGTAGGTTAAATAGAGGTGAGAAAGACCCTTTTTACTTCTCGACATTTTGGCACCGTTGCTAGGGAAGAGTGTAGCCATTTGTTTCTTTTCTAGAGTAGCGTAAGAACCTGCTAGGAGAGAATTAGGTTTTAAAAACGGAAGGTAAGAACCTGCTTACAGAGCATGTAATAGCCATGCTCCCCTACCTGATTTCTTGCAGATTTGTTGTTGTTTTTGTTTTGGGTAGAAATTAGCATTTGATTTGTGTGCGTGACTAAGCAGAAAAAGCCTGAAAAGAATCATAAACCTCTACCCAAGCCTGATAAAGCTAAGGGGTCAGTGACCCTTGGCCGATCAACCTTTATAGATGAAATCCTTAAGAAAGCATAGTCTCAGCCTTTAGTAGGACCTAGAAAAGTTACTTCTAGACAACCTACTAGTTCCCTTCAGGCCACAGGATCACCATCTGTAGCCTTTGCTGAGGTGCATAGTCACACTGAAGAGCAAGATTTTCAAGAAATTGAGAATTCTAAACCTAAATCATTGCAAGAAGGGAACCTTGGCAACCTCTATGAAGGGAGAGGAGAAACCAAGGAAACTAAAGAACCAAGATCTCCTCTTAGGATAATTCCACCATTAAGCAACCCTGTTGTGTAGGTAAATCCCGTCTGTGGACAAAGGCGATCCCTCTAGCCTAACTGAGGTCTAGCAACAATCAAGCAATGCTAACACGTAGGTTCCTAATTGAAAAATAAAGGCCGAGATGAGAGCCTACCTCGAATCCAACTCTTATATTCGTAGAAGGGTTGTCGCTTCCATTCTTTCGCTTCAGCTGGTCACGATCCTCACGATCTCTGTGAACAAACACCTGCACAAGCAAAGGACAAGACAAATACAAGCATAAAATCTGGGAAATGAAACTATGTACCGGTCAGAAAAGATACAACTCAAACATCATAATCAAAGACACATGAGTGGAACCATAATGATAGTCGTTTATCTTATTAATAAAACAAAAGAGAATACAACCAAGTTCTGACATCAGATCCTCCTTTGGTTGGGTCCAGCCAGCAATTCCTTCAAGCATTCACCCTTGAAAGTAGATATCCCAAGACAAATCTCTCTCTCACACAAGTTTACACAATATGGAAACACTTCACAACCTTCCTTAAGGACTATAGCAATCCCACACTTATCACACCAGTTGTGTACCAAACTTACACACTATCAGCAATGCTCTAAACACAATCAATTCCAAAACTAGCAGCTCATGGCAATGGTGGAGGCTTAAATAGGAGAAGGAGTCTCCATGAATGGTGTGAGGATGAGCTTATCTCCAGGGAAGGTGGCTCAAATGACGAAACAAGCATGCCAGAGAAGGGAGGGCGACATTCACAAGACCAACAACCAGGTCTGGGGTCATCTGGAAGGCCGACTGTTAGAACAAACTCGCCCAAACTGGATCATCACGGGTACATAACTGCACTGGAGCACTGTCATCGCTGTTGAATAACAAGGAAAGTCATATCAGCACGATCAGATATAAGGAACAGTGCACTGCCACATGAAATTCAACCAGCACGGGAAAGGCATGTGCTTCTGCGCTGGTAGCGCATTGAGTCTGTTTAGGAGTGCTCATCAGCGTGTTTATTTTTACAACAGTCGCAATGATAGAGGAAACTTTGGCAAAGTGGGTCATTTGGACACATTAGAGAGCACGAGCATGATTAATTTGGTCTCATGACACAGTAGGAAGACTGCCAGAGAGACAGTGACAAATTACTGTGTAACAGATGCCCCCTAAAGCATGAAGCCCGAGAGAGTGGGAGGGATGAAATGCTTTACGGAACTGGCCGAACAGGAACACCACCAAGAAGAACCTGCACGTAGTACCACTGATAGCTCAAATACATGATGTACATGGTATGGGCGCAGCCATCCATAATAGAGTACATAAAAACTGGATCCCAGGTATGGACGCAACCATCCGATGAGGATCAATGAATGGACTCAGGCATGGTCGCATCCATCTAATGAATGAGTCATGTAGTGATTACAATAATCAACAAAATGCAACCTGGATCTCAATATACAAAATCTGGGGTCTTGCGCTCCAACTCAACCCGAACAAAAGTACAAGTTCAGGCATGCGAATATGGGAGTCGAAGTCGAACATGTGAGAACATCGTCTGATTACCAGTCAATGATGAAAACTGTTAACAGATGTGAGAGGTGCCACCAATAATGACGATGGTCCTCAAGGTAGTATAGTTACAATCCACGGCGTGTGAATCAATGAGTCGGTGTCAAACACCCGTAGAATCATTCGATCGAAGGCCAATGATGAAAACCTCACGTCGAACACGAAGAACCTGCCATTGAGGCATGCAGGCTCTAAGGCACCTAAAGGGAGTCTCTAGGTCATCTTCCTGGATAATGAGCTGAAGTCGACAGGAAGTGATCTTGATCAAAGGTGGGCCATAATGTTTCCCACATCATCGACCCGAGATAGAGAGGGACAAAAATGTTTTGTGTGATATGTCAGAGGGAGGTTGAGTATTCTATAGAGGTCAACTTCTCTTGAACATATTGGCGGCACAACAACGGATTTGGCAGTATTTGATGTCAAATGATCAGGGGTCATAACGACAAGACGGTGAGCAGATGAATGGTCAAACAAGATAACCCAAACCCATGGAGGCAAGTGTGAAACAAGATGAGATGTCCCCACCCAGACACAAATGCAGACAAATGCCATGTTCAAGAGCGACATACTGCCGACACGACGATGATTACGGTTCCTTTATTCCCCACTATATCTGGCGAGTACCCCTGTTATTTTTGGATGGCAAGCTTGACGGGGATAGCATATGCTTGAGAGGCGTCATCACGATGAAACCCGATGTCATTAAAGTTTTAACGAGTCTGACAAAGGAAAAACTCGACGTCTTTTCATATTTAGAGAGTTTGAAAAGACAGCGAAAAGGAAACTCCAGGGGTGTCCTTTCTCGTAAAGTTGTGTTTATCGAGCCCGAAAAAGTATAAAACTATGCTCGAAAGAACCACCCGGCCATTGTGATCGAGGAGTACTTTTCGTAAGTAGTGACTTTGACTCGAAAAAAGTAAAAAACCAATCAAAACCACGTCACTTCATGACCATTAACGAATTCGAAACGACAAAAATCCGGCAATCTTTTTTAAGTTTAAATGGTCGGAAAAAGAGCTTTAAAAGACGACTGCCTCTCATTTCTTTTGACGAGTTGAGAGGGAGACTCAGCTATCTTTTCTTATTTCACGTCGAAAAAGAGCTTAAAGCTGACGTTTCAGGACCAAGTGTGTATAAAACTGTCATATTTCCACCAGCACGATAATTTGCACAAGGAACACTACACGCGTAAACCTGTTTGAAATAATATAGATAGCATGCATAAAAACATAGTAAAACTACATTGGAACCAAGCATACGGTAAAAAACCACTATTAAAAACCCATATGGATTAAAATAATATTTAATTTCCAAAATTTTACCATAAATAGGAGGGTAAACCAAACTTTTTTACCATTGTTACCATTTGGAGCTTTGGAGCTGTGAGGTTGATGAGCCAAATTTCACCCCGTACGAGCATCGAAGATCCT
Organism: Pinus taeda; assembly: GCA_000404065.3. Lineage (NCBI taxonomy): Eukaryota > Viridiplantae > Streptophyta > Pinopsida > Pinales > Pinaceae > Pinus > Pinus taeda. The sequence goes on from APFE031623177.1 coordinate 29,643, forward strand.
GCAGCCTGTACCAGGTAGGTTCATCTCTCCTTACGCTCCATTTTGAAGTGTTTTTACTGCATTCTAACGGTGGGAAGTGGTAGTTTGGCGGATTTTTTGAAGCTCATCCTGCTCTCGGTCAGCGCGGATTTCCTTATCGGGTCCGCGCTAATCGAAAAATAATTCCACTAACCACTCCTGGATTAGTGCGGAAAAGTGATGTGCTTTCGTGCTGACTCGGTAAAAATAAACACAGGGTGCCATTATCAGCGCGACTGCTTTAAAAACAGTCGTGCTGACGCCGCGCAACAAAATTTTTAATAAATGGACGTATGAATTTTTATGAACAGGGCCAAAATGAGATTTTTTGACTATGCAGGGTCTAATGACGTTCGTTTGGCAAGAACATGCTCATGATGACGAGGACATAGCGGCTTTTTCCGATGCTGGGTGCCAAAATGCAATGTGGGCGTGTGGGTTGCTCAAATTCTTCCAAACCCCGCGCCTGCGAGCATTGCCTGACCTTCTGGAGTTCTTAATTAGGGCCTGGAATCCCACTAATGGGAAATTTGTGATCCGAGGCCACGATATTGAGTTTGATTATACTGATATCTATTTCTTTACCAGGTTGTCACACCGAGGTGAGATGCCTATTCTGGAGGCGCAATGACCCGGCGGTGATACTCTAGACATGTTGATGGCTCAGGTGTGCCCACGGGCACGCAAGACATGGAGTGGGAAGGTGGCAATTCCTACGGTGGAGGACATCGTCCTTCTGACTATACTCTTTATGGTGACTCGGGTAGCGAGCTCCTTGGCCAATCACGAGGCCTCGAAGGCCCATCTCCGATTGGCTCTCGAATGTTTGAACCCGACCATATTCAACTGGGCAGCAACAGTAACAACGAGCATGAAGAGATAACTGACCAACTGCCGTCGAGGTGAGTCGAAGCAGTTTGGTTACGGGTCGATCTTATTCCCGCTCATGATGGAGCGGGTGCGGGCATTACAGCTACAAGATATGGTCCTGGACCCACCTAGAGGCCCTCAAGAGACGAGGGCCACACGATGGGGCCAAGTCATGCCACGAGGAGGTGGTGGTCGACCAATGGCATGGGGAGTATACTTCCGAGAGTGGCTGGAGAGGCAGACTATTTTTGTGGAGGACTGGCCATATGTCGGGATAGACTTCCGTGGAGATCCAGACATGCCGCTACCTGCTGGAGAGCAGTGGGATGACGGTGGTAAGACACTTGATCTCATTTTGATTTTTTATTTTTATGATGTTTTTGATGATTTTTTCATGTACATGTCCTAATGACAAATGCCATTGTATGCAGATGTGGGACCAACGAGACCCCTTGGCTTGGCCCCGGAGGCACGGAGGGATGCACAGGGCATTAGAGCTCTAGCCATGGCTCCTCCGGGAGATGACACGATGGAGACCGTGATGCGGAACCTCGAGGGCTTGCTGATTGGGATACCAAACTACCAGGGGATAAAGGAGGTCCCCATAGCGTCTCAGATCCATACAGTGGGGGTAGAACCTAGGATGCACCGCCTTTTGAGGCGGGTGGCACGAGCGGCTACGACTCATAGGGAGCACAACCCACCATGGTAGATATCTAGGTCTTTATTCCCTACTGATGATTTTTTGAGAGACATGTGTCTCAGATGTATGGAGAACACAGGCCCTATCCAGACATGTAGACTTATTTTCTGAGGGCCTCGGTGCGCCACACGATATATATATA
>APFE031623177.1:40033-94619 GCA_000404065.3 Pinus taeda
TGTCTTCTTTCCAAAGGCTTTTTCTCTTTCAGCAAACTTTTTTCACAAGAGAGTCAAAGGTTATATCTTTGAGATTTCCATTTGCTTGCAAAGACTCAAGATAATTGGAGTATGTAGGATAAAGTGCCTTGAGAAAAGCAATCAGAGAGATATCCAGCTCAACCTTAGTGGATTTGATATCATGCATTATAGATTTTATTTCAGATGCAAGAGCAAGAGGGTCATTATTTTGCAGTTCAAGAGTGAAGAGTTTAATCATAAGTTGGGCGACTTCAAGTGCAGAATGTGAGTCATAGAGCTCTTTTAGCTTTTGTAAAGCTTCAAAGGCAGTTGAACATGTTGTAAGGTGATGACTCACCTCTTATTTACAGACGCTGCTATTAATGCATACGCTTTGCTGTTCTTGTTTTCCAAGATGGCGAGCTCTTTGTCTGATGTAGGCTTTTCTGGGTCACTGTCTCCTTCTCCGACACACACTCCTTTCCACAGCTCATTGAAAATGAGGGTGTGTTGTACCATCCGGGACCAGTCAGGATAGTTCTCCTTGCCAGTGAGAACTATTCCTATCATAGATATGATTGAATGCATTCTATAAAAGGTTACTTCTGCTGATATAAAAACTTTTGCTGATATATACTTCTGATAAAAAAAATGCTCTTAAAAAACTTCCGCTGCTTTAAAAAATGATTTTGCTATGGAGAGAAAAAAAAAATCATTAAAATTCTGCTACATATATCACCACATATATATCTGTGCAAAAATCAGTATATATAACACCATATTCAAAATTCTGCTATATGTATCACTGGGCTAGCCACAATTCGACATTCAATGCTTGGCATCCACTATTATAAGATACACTCCATAAAACTTTATCCCATCGGAGCAATTAAACAAACCATTTATTTCATGCAGTAAATAGTCTAGGTTGCCTAGATATCTTTCATGAAAAAGCTTCAAGAAAAAACTCATGCCACCATACTCGGCTCATCTAAAAATACCTTAGTCCTGTGCAACATCCGCTCTTATATGTCATGATAAAATCGAATAGTGGATGATCAATAGGAAACAATACTGTTAGGCCAGGTGGAACATAAGAGCAAGTAACTCAACCATGACAAAATTAATACGCTGACGTTGTCTTTCTTGAAATCAACATAATTCTTGACAGAGAATGCATACAAAAATTATTGGTACTTTGCTGGATACCCAACAGCACAGAGAAGAAAATAGCCTTATGCTTCAACGCACACCCAGGTGATACAGCGCAACCCTAATCATTCAGTTGCACGGACCACAAAATTGGTGCCTCACTGCAACACGTTTGACTGTGAATTTGGTGTTCTAATTTGTCTCTTTAGACCAAATCTGCACTCTGACCTCTCTGCAGCCACAAATATACTAAATTTTATGTATTTCCTTTGCAACGCAATGTGGTTAGAGTTCGAGTAACCGTGGAGAGGAGCAGAGAAAAATAAAGGTCGCTCACTGCTCTTCACACAACACGCGGGCAATGGAGTTGGCACTTGTTGCCATACTAACTGTGCATCGGAGGAGACGAGCGGGCGGAGTAGGAGACCGTAGCAGGAGAGAGGAGATTCACAACCATGGTTTTCGTCAAAGCCCAGAAAACCAGGACCTACATCAAGAGGTTTCAAAACATGACCACAGGCAGCGTTCCAGGTGATTTAAACAGGCAACGGACCAAAAGATTTAAACAGGTAGCGTTCCAGGTGATTCAAACATCATTTCATATACAGGCAGCGTTCCAGGCAGTGGAAAAAAAATACAGGCAGCGGACCAAAATTAAACATGAAACGGTTACCAATTTCAGGCGTTTCAATGCATTGAAATTCCAGGCATTTGCAGGCAGCGACAGTCTCCAGGCACGCAGTCTTCATTGTCAGAGATGTCAGAGTAGTGCTCAGGACTGAGCAGCTCTCAGGACAGCAGGAGTTACAGCTATTTCTGGGACCTGTGCTCTGATACCATGTTAGGCCAGGGTAACTCCAGAATGAATGAGCGAGAGAAACTGATTGATTTATTCATTTAGCTAATACATATTTATATACAAGCATGACGGATCAGTTCATATTCTTGATGACTGTCCAGTTCACCCATCCGTTTCGGATTAGGTGTCAACAGCTCTTCAGTCATGCAGGCTCCCATAGAAATGCCCCGTGCAATCTTAGGGACAAAGGAAGTCGTGAACCAATCGGTGAGGAGTTGATCAGGAATCCAAAACTTGATCAATTGGCGACACCTTCTCCATTCATGTATATGATCAGAGATGTGCATAGCTGTATCCTGCTTGAGAGACGTAAGGAGATGGTTCCCTGTCTCGTACCGAATGGGCAGCTGAAAATGAGTGAGAAATGCCATAGCCAATGAATTAAAGCCTTGAAATGACGCAGGGGTCAATTCAATGTACCATTTAGCGGCAGAGACGGTGTGAGTCCTTTGGAATAGGCGAAGTCGAATCGAATCATGAAGTCATGAATTAGATGAACACCATAGGTGATAAGTCATTACATGGGCTTGAGGATCCTCATTACAGTCGCCGGGTATTTTAGTTGGAACTGGTGGCCATTGTGGATTATGCAAAATAGGATCATTTGTTAACTTCGACACATCGGGCAGTTCCAACGTCGCTAGAAATGGTAGCTGCGGGTTGAAGGACATTTGCGAATATGAGGTAGGGCTAGAGTTCCATCCAGTTGCTGGTTTCCCCCATTCACCTTGTCCGGACGGACCAGGTCCAAAAGGACCCTGTCCATAGGAACTTTGTCCATAAGGGCTTTATTCGTAACCGGATGGTTGATACTGGTTCTGCCCCCTAGCACCCCATTGGTTACCATACTACCCTGCAGGTTGTTGATAATTTTGATAGGGGTTGACCTGCGGTTGTTGGTAATTTTGATACGGGGCAAATTGATTTTTCTCCTGAGGTTGCTAGTATCCGTATGGTTGCTGGGCTCCATATTGAGCCTGGGAACCAGGCGACATCTGATAAGGAGGTTGGGATTGGTACCCACCTTGTGGCTAGAGACCAGTTTGATTCTGGGGTTGGTAACTGGGTTGAGCCTGAGAAGCAAGAACCATCTGCATGCCCAGTTGAGCCGCCCCAGAGAGATATCCTTGCGAAGACTGAGGTTGGGCCATCTAGCCGAAAGGTTGTCCTGGTTGGATCTGACACGGACCTACTTGCCCAGAAGGTTGAGCTTGTTGGGCGTTTGGCCGTCCTTGCACAACCGAAGGTTGTCCTTGTAGACCAGATGGCTAACTAGGCTGAGCAGTGGGCTGGCCTTGCGCAGAAGGGTAGCTTTGCTAGTTTCTGGGTTGTCCTTGTTGCGCGTAAGGTTGTCCTGGGTTCCCATAGGGTTGACCCGAAGGGTATCCTTGCTGGGGTCTAGGTTCTCCTTGTTGAGCATAAGGTTGTCCCGGGTTTCCAGAAGGTTGCCCAAGATATGTATAAGATGGAACACCAAAGGCCAAAGGTTGTCCCTCATAGGGTTTTCCTTGTGAGCCTCCAGGTTGCCCTGGATAGGTTTGGCCATAATACTACTGCCCATGATTAGGCCGCGAGTAGGATGGTTTACCCTGGTATGATGGTCCTTGGGATGGCTGCCCTTGACCTGGACAGAATTGGCCACCACCATAACTGGTGGTACCCCAAGCCACATTCAACGGGACTGTACCCTCAACAATGGGTTTAGCTGGCAAGGAGGTATACAAATAATGATTGACAGGATCATAATAAGGGCCTTGCCCACCTGGGTTTTGGACAACATGCAAGTTCTGAGAATATGCCCCCCCCCGCTGAAATGGCATCAGAAGAAGGTTGGGCACCACTTGTAGGATAAGCAACTCTAGCAGCATGTGTTGATTGACCACTATGTACCGGGCCTCGGGATGGGCCGACAACAATAGTTACAACAAAAGAAGCCATAACGGCACTAGCAACTAGAGTCGATGATGCGACACAAACGGTCGGATTGCTTGGAACTGATGTGACGGCGGTATGGTGAACTTGGGAAACAGAAGGTCCCGTAGTGGGAACAATGTTATTATCCCACATAGAAGAGGAACTCGCAGAGCCCATAGCATCCCTTAGAGATCTATAGCACGCCTGCACTGTGATACTGAGAGGTGTAACAGTGTAGGGCGTAGAGATAACCGGGGATGTAGCTGGGATGGGAGTCTCAATACTCGACATAACGGGCATTCCACTCAATACAGGAGATGTATCTTCCATGTCGGAAGAAGCCATCGGGGATGAAACACCAACAGGAGTAGAGGGAAAATCCTCTTCAGAATGTTCCCAAAAAGGGTTCCAAAACAAGTCGTAAAGCTCGTCCTCTAGAGCACAAGAGTTCAACGGTTGGACACTTTGAATAACAAAGAAAGTGTCACCACAAACCGGTGTCTCGGGGGCAGCATAAGAAGGAGACCCTTGGTCACTTGGGACGGGAGACGGGATCGATGGATCCGCCAGGATGATAAAAAAAAAATCCTAGGCAAGCTAACGATAAGAGACCCTAGTCAAAACTAACGCAAACAAGATCTAACAAGGTGAATGTAATCGTGGTCGAATAAAAGTTTTAAGACATTAGGACACAACTTGACCTTTTCATGTTTTAAGAGTTGATAAAAGGAAAAAAGATGACTCTAGTCGCCTTCGAATATTTAATGAGCCCGAAGTGACAAATGCTCAATAGAGCCTTTTCTTTTAAGGACTCCGAAAAGGATCAAAAAATGACTTCTCTGGAGAAACTAGGCAACGGGTTTACTAGACAATCCGTAAAACTGCATATACACCTTAGCGATCATATGAAAGCCAAGGACTTTCCGTTCGGCAGTCAATCTTCCCGAATGTTGTGTTCGGTGCGTTACGGGCTGTAAGGCGGTAGACACGACTTCCTATGGATCAAGGATGATAACCTAGTGGAGTCTCCCCATATATACGCGACGGTACATGGGAGCACAAGTCTGTACTAGACCACAGTTGAATCACACAAGGAGGAATCACCCAGCCTTATTGTGAGAACAAAAGCGACTAGGTTTAACGACGTCGGAGCACATCTCTAGCCTAGACCTCTAGAATGTGAGCGTTATGTTCCAATGCGTTTTTAAGTTCATTCGGTTTATTTTAAAGTTGATCTTGAGTTACGTTTCGGTTTTCAGGTCCTACCTTATGTAATTTCTCAAAATCCCTAAATGCACTCTATATGACAAAACATGTCATTCCATTCGATGAATGCTAATTACGAAAGGGTTTACAGAGCTTTCATACAACCGAAACGATCACAAGCAACAAAGAACCTCCCTGATGCAGCTAATGGAAATCACTAAACTTTTCTTTAAGATTACTAATCCACTAATCAAAATGAAAAGTCCTAACTTTCATTAACTATCCCAAAGCAAAAGAGATTTTCTTTTTCAATAATGACAAAATGCACTAAAGAGTTTTTGAGAAATAATAGCAAACAAATGTGGAAAAAAACAGGTTGACCCCAAACAACTGTGATCCGTGTCCGGGTAGTGAAAAGAAATCGAAACAATGTTAAGATTGATTCAACAACAATCACTTAAACAACCAAGCAAAAGCAAGCAAAGAGGAAGGCTAAATCAAACCCAGAGCAAGTAGTAAACAAAACTTTGCAAACGAGTAACCAAGCAAAGCTGATCCAACAAAGTTGAAACAATAAAACTAGGTCATAAAGCAAAAAACAAGATTCGCTTCAACAAGACTCACAAAGAAGTGCTTCAATCTTTAAACAATGAAAATCAAGTCATAAACTAAGTGAAAAAAGCAGGGGATAGCAAGACCAAGAGGTTCAGGAGGTAGAATTGAAAAAATTCAATCCTACAGGAGTAGTGCGGGTGGAACACAACAACATGGTGCTGATAAGAAACTATACGTAGCAACAAAGCGATGCCAGTGCGAAATAACATGGCTTAACTGCGATGGTTCAATTTTCAGAACCATCGCAACGGTTTGGTGTATTAACGCGATGATCGGGAAATCACAGAAATGGCTATGCGATGGCAGCGTGACTGTTTTATAATAAACCGCGATGAAGCCAAAAAATGACCACAATTAAGTCAAAAACTCCCAAACCAAGGCAAACACTCTTCAAATAATCAAGGCACTTCCCAGACCGAACCAGGAAACCCAAAAAGCAGAGAACTAATCCCCAAACTTCAAAAAGAGAGCAAAAATCCAACTCAAGGAAAAAGTGAAGAAGAAAAGGACAAAAGCTAGCTCCAAGTTGTTCAGTTTGTAAACAAAACCGGAGATTGGCTTAAATGGCTTTGATCTACTTCGCTAATGCAGAGCAATAGCGTTTCGAAGGCTAACTAGCCATGCTTCAGGCTCCGTCTAAAGCTTACAATTCAAACAACAAGGTAAACATCCCCAACGGAGTCACCAAATTGTTGTGTAGGTAAATCCCCTCTGCGGACAAAGGTGATCCCTCTAGCCTAACTGAGGTCTAGCAACAATCAAGCAATGCTAACACGTAGGTTCCTAATTGCAAAATAAAGGACGAGATGATAGCCTACCTCGAATCCAACTCTTATATTCGTAGAAGGGTTGTCGCTTCCGTTCTTTCGCTTCAGCTGGTCGCGATCCTCATGATCTCCGTGAACAAACACCTGCACAAGCAAAGGACAAGACGAACACAAGCATAAAATCTTAGAAATGCAACTATATACCGTCAGAAAAGATACAACTCAAACATCATAATCAAAGACACATGAGTGGAACCATAATGATAGTCGTTTATCTTATTAATAAAACAAAAGAGAATAAAACCAAGTTCTGACGTCAGATTCTCCTTTCGTTGGGTCCAGCCAACAAGTCCTTCAAGCATTCGCCCTTGAAAGTAGATATCCCAAGACAACTCTCTCTCTCACACAAGTTTACACAATATGGAAACACTTCACAACCTTCCTTAAGGACTATAGAAATCCCACACTTATCACACCAGCTGCCTATCAAACTTACACACTATCAACAATGCTCTAAACACAATCAATTCCAAAACCAGCAGCTCATGGCAATGGTGGAGGCTTAAATAGGAGAAGGAGTCTCCATGAATGGTGTGAGGATGAGCTTATCTCCAAGGAAGGTGGCTCAAATGATGAAACAAGCATGCCAGCGAAGGGAGGGCGACATTCACAAAACCAACAACCAGGTCTGGGGTCATCTGGAAGGCCAACTGTTAGAACAAACTCGTCCAAACTGGATCATCACGGGTACCTAACTGCACTGGAGCACTGTCATCGCTGCTGAATAACAAGGAAAGTCATATCAGCGTGATCAGATATAAGGAACAACGCGCTTCCACATGAAATTCGACCAGCGCGGGAAAGGCGTGTGCTTCCGCGCTGGCAGCGCATTGAGTCTGTTTAGGAGCACTCATCAGCGTGTTTAATTTTACAACAGTCGCGATGATAGAGGAAACTTTGGCAAAGTGGGTCATTTGGACACATTAGAGAGCATGAGCATGATTAATTTGGTCTCATGACACAGTAGGAAGACTGACAGAGAGACAGTGACAAATTACTGTGTAACAAGCCCAGATAAGGGAAGTGCTACAAAAATCATCCATAGCAAAGTTGAAGAACCTCAAGAACCAAAATCCCCTCAGATATTAGGAACTCTCATCATCCTAGATAAAAGAAGTGTTGTTAAGGCCATTCCTGTTGAAGCCATTCCCCCCTGTTTGCCTAGGAATACCCTCCTGGACATCCCAGAAGATTATTGCCACATATTTGACCAAATGGCCCAGAACCAGCCAAACGCCCAAACTTCTACACTGAAATATCCCATTGTGGACACTGTAGCTAATGCTCCTATGAAGGAAATTTCTCTCCAGCATATCCCTACATTTCATGGCCTTACATCAAAAGATCTGGATGCATTCTTGTTTGAAGTTGATGTACTGTGTAGAGGTTATGACTATACCACTGATCGCCAGAAACTGAAATTATTTCCCTCTACATTAAAAGGGGTTGCTTTAAGATGGTTTATGGGGTTGCTTTAAGATGGTTTATGGGGTTGGGTGGTGGTGTTATAAATAACTGGAATCAAATGAAAGAGTCTTTTCTAAAAAAATATCAGGATTATTGTAGGTCTAGAGAGTTAAAATATGAAATATTTCAGATGGTAGCTAGACCAAATGGAACATTAGAAGAATATGTTGAGCATTTTCAGTATAATCTTCAAAGATCACCTTATGCATCATTACCCTTACCTGATAATGTATTAAAAACAACATTAATTAGAGGAATAACGGAACAATGGATTCAAACACTAAATATTATGGAAAAAGGAGATATTTATCTCGAAAATTTTGCTGACATTATTAATTTATGTATCGGGAGTTCAAGAGGCAACATAGGACTAAAACCTCCAAAACATGATAGGTTTGCAAGAGATAACAAAATTTCTGCAGAAGGAGTAACTCGAACAGAAATTGGAAATGCATTAAAAATTTCAAAACCGACATATTGGGGACTCTGACAACACAACTTGATATTATGCAGGACAAGCCAAAACAAGCAGTGGAAGAACAAAATTTGGCAATCTTTTGGCCCAAATGCAGAAAGAAACATAGCCACAAAGAGTGTCCATTAGATGCGGCTCAAGTTTGTGCCATTTGTACAAAAGACCATTCTACAAAGAGTTGTCCCTCACTTCCTAGATTGAAAGCAGTCTACAAGGAAGCAGAAGAAGAACCTGCCTGGATTGAAAGCAGTCTACAAGGAAGCGAAAGAAGAGCCAGAACCAGTGTACCTACTTAATCAACACCGTTAATGGAAACCACAACAATCAGGTATGTTCTCTGACCCAACTTCTTCTTTTTAGCCTCCACAATATCATGCTCAGCAATATAATACTATGTGGCAAAATCAACCTCCATTCTCAAATTGGTCACGACAACCATTTCCTTCACCATGGCTAAATCAAGCAAGTCAACCCAATTGGCCAAATTTTCCCTATGCCCCACCATATTGGGAAAATAATGTATATCTAGCGTAATAGTCCCCTCCTACTTCACAGAGTCAAGCCTGGTAGACAAACTGGAAAATATCGATGAATCAGCCAGTAGGAACCATTCCACTCCCTCAACCTACACTTCCAGCATTACAACAAAACCCCCAATCTAACTTAAGACTGCAACTCCCAGCCCAACCCAACGCTAATCTGAATAACAGACCGATCCAATCCATTCAAATAATTGAAACACTAGATATAGAAACTGATCTAAGGGAGTGTAATGACCTTCAATTAAGATCTGGGCGCATCATAGAAAGAGAGGGAGATAAAACCACTCAAGTTGAAAATTAGTTACCTATAAAACAACCACTGCAAGAAGAGGATGTGATTAGACAACAAACTCATGATCAAGTAATGAGATCTTCTCCTCCATTCCCAAAATGATTAATTATACCTTGACCTATATAACATCTTGATTTTGACATTCTGGGAGAACTTAGAAATCTGTACATAAAAATCCCGCTCCTCCAAGCCATCCAAGATATCCCAATATATGAAAAAACCATTAAAGATCTATGTATAAAAAAAACCGAGGAAAATAACAAATAACCCAACAGTCCAAGTAGTTGGCACCTTACCCCACCTATTACCAGGAAAAGAAACACTTGTTAAATATGAAGACCCAGGAAATCCAATAGTAACAGTACAAATCAATGGGAAAACTTTTGCAAATGACTTAGTTGATTTATGGGCTGCAATTAATATTCTAACAACCACCACTTGTCAAAAACTGGGCATTACATCAGTAGAACCAACTTCCACTTTATTAGAACTGGCTGACCGATTTGTGGTTAGGCCAGAAGGCACACTACATGATGTCATGGTATCAGTTGATTTCTGGGAGTATCCTGCCGACTTTTTGATAATAAACCCCAAAAACCAACTTGATGGACATCCAATGATTTTAGGCAGACCTTGGCTTGCAACCACTGACACTTATATTGGTTGTCGACAAGGTAGCATGACCATAACTAGAGGGGCTAATATCAAGAATCTAGCCTTATATCCCCCAACCCAGCTAAGTGTCACAATAATTGAAACTAACAAACATCTTGTATTATACCTCACCGAAAATATTAGATCCCCATTAACCATAGAAGATGCCCTCGATTTCAAAGATCAAACAGAGGATGATGTCATTAACAACTTTCTTAGCCAGACTAAATCTAGATCCCACATACAATGTCATATGATAGAAGTAGCATTTGATAATGAATTAGAAGAAGATCCTCTCAAAGACACTCATAATCAAACAATACCTACTACCTCTATATTAAATAGCAAAACTGTAGAAATTGAGCCAGGAAAAACTTTAAACATTAATGACAAGCTGACTCTGAAACAAGAAGAGAAGCTAATCCAGCTACTGAGAAAATAAAAAGAACCATTTTCATGGGATTATCCTAACATGAAAGGAATCAATCCCCAGTTATGTACACACCACATTTACATAGAAAAGGATGCAAGACCTGTTCGCCAGCCACAAAGGAGACTTAACCCTCATCTGAATGACATTGTAAAAGCTGAACTTCAAAAACTTTTAGATGTGAACTTTATTTACACTATCTCTGAGAGCAAATGTATCTCTCCACTTGTAGTGGTGCCAAAGAAGAATGGAAAATGGAGGATTTTTGTAGATTATAGAGAGCTAAATAAAGCAACACAAAAAGACCACTTTCCCCTTCCATTCATTGACTAGGTATTAGATATGTTAGTAAGTAAGAAATTCTTTTCTTTCTTGGATGGATTTGTGGAGCGATAAAAAGGGTCTTCTTAACTCCTAATTACCTCACATTAATTGTCAACCCAGGGACGACTTTTTGTTTCAAGAGTGTACTCAGTCTGAGGCAGATATTTACTCAAGAGTAATGCTTTGTAGTATAGTGCTTAAAATCCAAAAGTAAATGAAAGATGGAAACAAAATCTAATTGGAACAACAAGAAACTGAAATGCTCTAAACTAAATCATTCACTCAAACAACCATCAAAACCATGGAAATCATGGCCTATAGGTATGGTTCAAAACACTTTCTCTCCACTTTCTTACTTGCATAATCCATTATGGAATACTAATGTGTTAGGGCAGCCATGTCAATCTCAATATAACCACCAACAATTTTGTCTACAAGCTTGGCATGGTTCACCTTATGATTGCATGACTACTCTCCCTCATCTTGTAGCACAAACACATTCTCCATATTCTCCACCAGCTCTTCCACAGTATCTTGCTTTCCCATCAAAACCATTCACACAATCCAATCAACCACATCATCAAAATGCTCCATTCCTTACACATTTTCCTGCTCAATTGATCTTTGATCTCTGTTTTCATTTAAATAGAGAGATCAGAGAGAAGTTACAATAAAGATAAGTACAACATGATTTGTATTACAAAATTGGATTGTTTCCAACCAATTGATCAACAAGAAGATATATTTCCATTCATCTCTCAACAAGAGCAAGATGAATTTGGCTTTGCAACTGAGATTTGGAGGACGGCCGCAACAACAAATATGAGAAAATCGTGCTCAAAGAACCCTGCGTTTCTCTTAGTACAAGCTTAATTTGGGCAAACAATTCTATTTTAAAGTTAGTTGGGTCCGTTCTGAACAAAACCCATGTTCCAGATTTTCCAGATTCTTCTCCATTTGCTCAGAATCTCAACTGCAAAACTGTCACTCCTTATTCTAGCGCATTTCTGAGTTGGCACTTTTAATGATCAAATCTTCCATCTGGAAATTATCTTGGAGGCTAAAAATGGCGAATAATGTTATAACCAATTTATTAAAACTATCATTGATAAAATAATTCATAATCATCAATTTATTAGAAATAAAGGAATAAATAATATTCATCCATAAGAGCATAAATCATTTATAAAATGGATTTAAATAATAAATTATAATAAATGATATAATAAAGAAGAGTAAAAATGGATGAAATAAGTGTTACAAAGTGGTCGTATTCACAGCCCAACAGGCTTTAGTGGATACAATTAGATTCAGATTGCCCCTAAAGACCAAGACAAAACTACTTTTACCTGTCCTTGGGGAACATTTGCCTACAGAGTTTTAACTTTTTGCCTATGCAATGCCCCTGCCGCATATCAAAGGGCTATCCTCAGCATCTTTCCAGATTTAATAAGTGAAGGGCTCGAAGTATATATGGATGATTTTACACCATATGGAGATGATTTCGACCTAGCATTGGACGCACTAGAAAAAGTGTTACATCGATACATTGCCACCGGGCTCTATCTGAGCCATGAAAAATGCTATATGATGATGAAAAAACCATCATTTAAATATAGGACTGTCATCCCAAAGGAAAGAACAAGACCAAGTTAACTATTTTCCCGTTGACAGGGAACCACATTCAAACAAGGTGATCCAAATTGGAGTGTAACAACCAGAAAAAGGAAAAGGAGATATCCAATCGGTGCAAAAGAACAAGAGGATAACTGAGAACTAACAATTTGGCAAATCTCTATCTTAACAATCTTTTGTATCATAGATATGTCTGCTCGGCTGTTATAAGAAGGGGTAGTACTATTAGCATGGGAGAGAACAATTGTTATTTTTATGAAATTCTTCTTGGTACTTAAACTTTGATCATTGAATCTCTTTGAAGAGTGATTCATGGTAACTCTGTTTGATGTTTAATATATCAATCTTGTTGTCGTTCTATCGTTGATTCTGGAGTAACCTTAAGCAGTGAGTCCCTAGAGGCTAATGGCCCAGCCCTGATGGATCACTTATTCTTGTACCATTATTTCTGATTCATGTGTGGTTTGATCGCTTCCATTTACTCTGTTCAGTAATTTGACGTGCTTTATTGTTTTACATATCGTTTCTGTTATATATACTTGATGAAATAATATTATTATCTGCAACAAGAATGTTATGTTATTCATTCTAACTTTATATCACATTGTTGTTCCTTTTGATAATTGATATGACGTTGTTGTTCCTTATAGATTGCCATTTGATTACAAATTAAGAGTGTTGTATGTTCCTAAATCGGTACTACTATATGGTTTATTGTTAAATTGTGATTGTTGTTCATTCGAGATTGTTGTTTCGTTGTGATCGCAATTGTTGTTACTTTATAACTGTGATTCATGCTTATTGTATCGAAGCTTAGATTATTGTTCCTTTTAATGTTAAGTGTGTCACGTGTTTAATCTGGTTTGTTTTATATTCATATTTGATCTAAGTTGTTGTTCCATATTTTATTTCTATTAGTCCGTTGTTCCATTTCTGTTTGTTGTTCAATTCAAAGGCTGTTACTTAATTCCTGTACGTTATAATTATTGTTTCATTCATTTTCATAGATTAAGTTTTTTTTGTTCAATCATATTTATAAAGATAGTTGATGTTCCATTTCTTGTCATTTGACGTTATCATCATTTTGGTGTGCAGAAGGTCTGAGACTATAGTGAACATCGACATATGTTGTCTAGTTCCGAGTTTGATGATCCTTTCTTTGAGTTCTTTTTTGATTGCATCAGTTTACAGAGGGAAGAGTTACCGTTACTGTACCCTTGACTGATAAATTGCTGTAGCATTATGAACGCATGATTTGAGTCTTATGTTTCTTTTTGCAAGTAGATTTTATTCCAAGCATCCATTTACTCTTGTATTTAGAGCACTGTACTACTATCATTACTTTGACAAATGACCAGCTCAAACTGAGTACACTCTTTGAGATAACAAATCGTTCTTGGATTGACAATTAGTGTAGGGTAAATAGAGGTGAGAAATACCCTTTTTACTGGTCCACAATGGGCATATGTCCAAGCAGTTAGTCTTATACCCTCCTACTCAACCTTCTCTAGAGCATGATTTACCTTTATGGTTGGATGAGGAGGAAGAAGATGAGGTTTATTCCAGCCAACTTTGTGCTTAAATTAGAAGCAACCATAGGAGGAGGACAACAAGATGAGGATGACTTAATTGAACACCTGCTCAAAAGTCCAATTCCTATTTCATTACCATTAGAAGAAGAAGTAAGGGACACCCAGAACAATCATCCAATTGACTTATGCTTGCCTGATTCCAACCCACTCTGTGTCAAAACCATAGAATTTGGCCCAGAGAAAACCTTGAAAATTAATCGATCTCTTTCTGCTCTCGAAGAGGAAAAGTTACGCAACATGTTAAAAGAAAACCTCAAAGCCTTCGCTTAGAGTTACAAGGAAATGAAGGGAGTACACCCCTCAATTTGTACTCACCAAATATACATCAAAGAAGGTTGAAATTTGGTCCGACAACTAGAAAGTAGGATGAATCCAGCTCTTAAAGATATAGACAAAGAAGAACTACAAAAACTGCTAGATGCAGGATTCATTTACTCGATCTCCGACAATGAGGGGGTCTCCCCTTTAGTGTTAGATCCCAAGAAAAATGGTAAGTGGAGGATTTTTGTTGATTACAAGGAGTTGAAAAAAGCCACAAAGAAGGATCATTTTCCCCTACCCTTCATTGACAAAGTGCTAGACGACCTGGCAGGGAAAAGGTTTTTTTTCTTTCCTAGAAGGATTCGGTGGGTACAACCAAATCCAAATCTGCCTAGAAGACTATGATAAGACCACACGCACCTGTCCTTGGGGTATTTTTGCCTATAGGGTTCTTCCTTTTGGCCTATGCAATGCTCCTGTTGCTTTCCAGAGAGCAGGCTTGAGTATTTTCACTGAATTACTACATGATGCAGTGGAAATTTATACAGATGATTTTACACCTTTTGGCTGTGATTTTCAAGAAGCCTTAACTAACCTAGGCAAAGTACTACACAAATGCATTGAAATGAACCTGTCTCAGTCCTGAAAAATGTGAATTCTTAATGAATGAAGGGACTGTGCTAGGTCATTCAATATCTCAATGAGGACTACAGGTGGACCTGAAAAAAATAGCCATCATCGAAAGGGTCCCACCTCTGCAAAAGTAGAGAGATGTCTGGAGTTTCTTGGGGTTAGCTAGATACTACCGAAAGTTCACAAAGGACTTCAACAAGTTGACATCTCCTTTATTTGGGTTTTTGGCCAAAGATTCTAAGTTTAGATGGTCAAAAAGCTACAGCCTTAGACATTCTAAAGGGTAGGTTAACCACTACACCAATTCTTTGAGGCCCGAACTAGGCCCTCCCCTTTCATATTAATGTTGATGCCTCACACAAATCCATACGAGCATCCCTGGGATAGGTAGAGGAAAAATTTCCCTATGCCATCTATTTTATCAGTAAGAACTTGTCAAAGGCTTAGCTAAATTATACTGTGACCGAAAAGGAACTCCTGGCTGTTGTGCATTCATTAAACAAATTTAGGCATTACATTACAGGCTATCAAACATTTGTGCATATTGACCATGCTGCAATCAAATATTTATTGAACAAACCAAATGTGAATGATCGAAATATAATATGGTTTCTTTTATTACAGTAGTTTAATCTAAGCATTGATGATAAGCCTAGTAAGGAAAATGTTGTTGTAGACTTTTTATCGAGGGTGAATCTACCTGTAGGTGAAGAAGGAATGGTGGATGACCAATTTACCAACGAACACTTGTTTTCTATTTCAGTTCTCTCCCCATGGTTTATTGATATAGCAAACTATTTGGTATCAACATAGTTCCCACCAAACTTTCCCTCCAAAGAAAAGAGAATGATAGTTAGGAAAAGCACCCCCTTCATCTGGATTGGGGGTGATATTTTCAAACTTGGCCTAGATCAAATCTTGAGAAGGTGTGTAAGGGAAGAGGAAGTTTTTGACATCCTTCTAACCTATCATGACGGGCCTTGTGGAGGTCACTTTGCAGCAAATATGACAACATTCAAAGTGTTACAAGCAGGCTATTATTGGCCCACTCTCCATCAGGATGTGAAAAAGTACACCAATCAGTGTGATCGATGCCAAAGGATGGGAAGGCCTACTCCAAGAGATGAAATGACCCTATAGCCTCAAGTGACTTTTGAATCATTTGACAATTGGGGCATGGACAATATTGCGCCTATCAACCCTCCTTCAAAGAAAAAATTATACATTATTGTGTGCATTGATTATTTGACTAAGTGGGCTAAAACCAAGGCAATTAAGGCAACAACAGAAGAGAAGGTGGCTAAGTTCCTAGGGGAGAAGGTATTCTACAAATTTGGGTACCCTAGAGAGCTAGTCACAGACCAAGGCAACCAGTTTACCTCCAACATGATTGAAGAACTGCTTATCCATCACGAAATCAAACATATGACCTCCACTCCCTATCATCCACAAGCTAATGGGAAAGTGGAGGTGACCAACAAGGCACTGGAGGGCATCTTAACTAAGGTAGTGAGAAGCAATAAGAAATATTGGGCAGAGAGACTAGCTGAGGCCACCTGGGCCTATAATACCACATGGAAGACCACCACTAGATTTACACCCTATGAGCTGGACTATGGAAAAAATGCCTTCCTATCCATTGAGTTTGAATAAAGCACATTGAGGATGGCAATCCAACTATATTTGGATTTCAATCAAGCACAAAAAGAGAGATTGTTCCAATTGAATGGTTTGGATGAATTTGGAATGCAGTCCCTCCTACATACAGAGATAGTTCAATGTCAGAGGAAGATATTGCATGATAAACATATTAAAGAAAAGGAATTTCAAGAGGGAAATTGGGCATTGTTATATGATTCTAGGTATGAAGACTTCAAGGGCAAGCTAAGGACAAGATGGTTTGGACCTTATGATGTGGAAATATTCCGCGATAATGGTTTAGTGTAGATCAGAACTATAAATGAAGAATCCATTCTATTGTTCGTTAATGGGTATCGATTGAAAATGTACAAGATACATTTCTCAAAATAAGAGTTCATTGACAATAACAATAAAACAATGATGATGGTGGAGCAAGTTCTAGCTCCTCCATCATCAAGTCACTGAAAAAGAAAAAAGAATAAGAAATCATGTGCAAACCTCCATGAGGCGCCTGAGACCCATCTTTGGGTTGAAAACCTCGTGAGGTGGCCCAATGATGAAAAAAAAATAGAATAAAAAAAATAATAAGAAGATCCCTAGGTGAAAACCTCCCTTGAGGTGCCTAGGGCAAATAGCTGGGGTGAAAACGCCTTTGAGGCAGCCTAGTTGTTTTTCAAAAAAAAAAGAGAGACAAAGAAAAAAGATAAAATTGTTATTTGCAGGTGGGTGAGAAAGACAATCAAGGAATAAAAATAGGATCAAAAGGGAACCTTTCCTCACACATATTCATCTCCTCCAAAACTCACCATGCATCCATCCATAAATTCTATCATTTTTCCACTCCATTGCTTCGATTTATGTGAAGACTATGTTTTCTACAGGATCCCCTAAAAACCTACAAGATGATCTTGTACGAATTATAGTGGATCAGAAAACCTATAGGAAGCAATCCGAGGGCACATGGTAGGTTTTTTAGGTCCCTAAAATTCATCCTAGGCATGATCTAACACCTCACCTCATCAACCATCATCATCCCTTCTCTCACCAATCAAAAGAAAAAGAGATCAGTTTCTGTGAGTCATAGAAAAAAAAAGAAAAACAGAGGAGAGTAAGAGCATTACCTGAGTTTCCTTTGATCGACACACCCCTACTCCCTCTATCCATTCATTGTACCATCCTCACAGCCCTAGCCAACAACATGATTAGAGAATTCTAAGGGAGAAGAAGATACAGGACATCCTGTAGTAGCCTATCCCACAGAATGTCAATCACCAGCTACAGGTCTTCACTAGGATGATCCAGGAGCTCCACAACAGCAGCAACATCAGATATTTAGTCACAGATACCTACAAAATCCAAGAAACCATTAACATACAACAAGAAGAGGAAGGAGAATGGCATGCAACAAATAAACAATGCAACACCTCTGATCTTCAATAACTGTAGCATGGCATCAAAACCATAGGTAAGTATCCCACTCACTCACTCATACGCATTATTTAGTCAAAAGTTGTAAGGGTTACAAGATAGTTGGTTTATAAGTGAAAAGGTGGCCAATTAATTTGGCCACCTTCGTTCCGACAGCACATGCAAAACTAGGTGTCCTCTCACACATGGCTACAATCAACTCAGAGATAAAGGAGGAGTAGGTGCAGGACAAGAAGTGGTTAACTACAGATCTACGAGGTGGGAACTAATTACGAGGAGTGGGAAATGATGAGGTGGTAGTGGGTACCAATGGTCCAAAAATGGCAATGTACCTCTGCTTCCAGCACACCACCTCACCCCGAAACACCACAAAGGGAAATAAAACATCGTTTGCATGCATTCATGCATTCCACTCCTCGAAACTCCCTCACTCAACTCGCTCTCATAACTTTGGTCACCCACTAGAAGCAAGGATCCATCATTCTACACAAGAGCATGCACATGAATTCCTATAGGATATAGTCTATAGGATCAGTCTACAAGATACACAGAGGCAGTCTACATGATAGGAAAAGAAGACTTCAAGAGGGGATATCACGAGAATTTTCCACTTCCACCATTCTAAAGTGGTAGGATCTAAAATTCTATCCCCATTTAAAAGAAAATGAACCAGAAATACTCTAAAATCTAGTGAATTTAGCAACTATGAGGGGTGAATTACATACATAGTCAACTCTGTTTTCCTCCTGAATTAAAAAATTTGTGTCAACCTTCTCATTTTCTCCTCAAGCCTCAGAAGAAAGATGACAAGAGGGTTTAATAGGAGAGAACCCAGAAACACTATGAGGATACAATAACACCCCCAAATGCTTGAAATCTTTTCAAGACACAACAGGATGGTGTTTTTCAAAAAATTCACACAGTATGATGATGAGGTGGCTCAAGAATTTTCTCACTCCCTCATTCCACAAAGAAAAATGCATGCCATTGTTTTAGTTAGAGGCCTCACTATAGATCTCACCCCAAAACTCATCAGTAGGGTCACCACACTTCCCCTAGGAATTCCATGGATAAAAGAAGACAAAGGAGACAATCATGTGGCAAAAGAGAAATTCTTTTTAGAAGGTGAAGAACCCACAGAGGATAAAAATGGAGTAAGAAGGGATAGACTTCCATACCCATGGAGTGCGGTAGGCTACCAACTCATCAAATATATCTCATGTGAGGGTAGATATAGTGTTTTTTATGGCTACCATTTTAGGATCCTTGAAGAATTAAGATTTGGGGTAGAAACACCAGTTCACCAAAAATTCATCATGCCCTCTTTCTTGATGCAATCACTCAGACTCCAGCAACAAAGTAAAGGAAGGGAATTCCCAACAATTGGCTAACCATAGGTTGATTAGGATCCTCATTGAGGATGTCCTCCAAAACCTCAGAATCCCTATAACATGGTTAGTCTTCAGAGACTTTCTAGAAGAGGATGACATCAAAACCCTCACTTATGATGTTAGTCCTTCTATCAGTGAGGAGGAGCCAAAAAAAGAAGAGGAAGATATAGAGATAGATAAGGATGAGATGGAAGAAGAAGAAGCTGACACAGAGGAACATGATGAAGTAGAAGAAGAGAAGGAGGATAATGATGAAACAGAAGATGAAACTAAGGAAGGAACTAATGGAGATGAGGAAGAACCACAAGAGGAAGAAGACAGGAAAAACAAAGAGGAAGCATGCATTGAAATAGAAGGGAAAGAAAACAAGGAGGGGTCACCTAGGGTGTCCCCAGAGGCCACTGAAAGGAAGGTAGTAGCTTCCCTCACTATTCTCAGTACCCTAGTCAAGAAAAAAGGGAAAATAAGGAGACAAACCCCCTATATTTTAGAACAGGAAAGAGCACAAGAATCAAACAAGGGAAACCACAAATATCAACAAAAATTCCTATTGGGATTGAATATTCCCCTAATAAAAGAGACAAAATGCCTTCCCCTAAGTGACCAATCACATATCTAAGGAGGCCTGATACTAAATCAACTTCCTCAAAGGGCAAGGCAATCCTATAGGATCCATATAAAAACCTACAAGAAGAAAAAATAATCCTACATGATACTTTGCTGAAACTACCGGAAGCACAGAAATTGGAAAGCAAGGTAGGGGAGTAGAAAGAAACAAAAGAAGAAGACCTAGAGACAAAGGAACCAAGCCCCCAACCTAACCTGGACTTGTATTACCGGTTTATTGAAGGAGGGAGGGTAATACCTCAAAAATTTGCCATCCCATTGTTTTTTGAACATGAGAAGGAGAGGGCCAGAACCCACCAATGGATGCAAATCACCCAGTCAAAAGGGGTGGAAGACATTGGGCACATGGAAGAGAAGCTCAAAGAAATGGGTAAAGAGATAACTGGCTTAAGGGACAGGAAGCAATAATGAGAGATCAACTTGAGAGGGAAAATGCATGGCTGAGGGGACAGCTGCAGGAAAGGGAGAACCAACTAGCATGTATGGCCAACCTCTCCTTGGAGGCCATCTAGTGTAGGATGCTAGCTAAATCATATGCTCTTTACGTCAAAGAACAATGACTGCAATTTCAGATTAAAAAACTAGCACGAAGAGGCACCATGCCATTTCATGACTACAGGAAATGTATTGATCTTTGCGATCAAAGTACACTAGAGGATAGAGCCAAAATGGATGACTTTTATTTGCACAGCATGGCCTTCGCAGAGATGAATGTTTGGGATCCTAATTCCAGGCTAAGATATCTACGATTAATGGCATTGACATCATGGATGAACCATGAGGAGTCAAGGGCTACAGAGATGAAAAGAATATTGGCCAGAGAGAAAAATGAACCTCTTTTCATTAGAGCTAAACAATCAAATCCCATGGCCCTAATCAGAACCCATAATTTGATTGCAAATGATCCTTAGCTGGAACCTAAATGTATTGCTTCCCAAGACCAAGAAATTTCACATTTTGAGGATATCTTTAGGCTGCTAGGAGATGATAATATACATGTCTGCCTAAGAAGATGGAACACACTGCCACACAACTTGAAGATCATAGAATATCACTCCCCTCAAAGGTTTAGAAAGGCACTCAGCAAGACACCTATGTATTGGAAATCAATGCAAAGGTTGAAGGTAAATTGGATAGGCCTAAAACCTAGTCTACCACTACTCTTAGGGATGCTAGAAAGGAGAAAAGAAGAAGAAGAAAAGGGGCAGTGGGAAGAGGTAGAAAAGAAAGAAAGCTTCTATGAACAAGAAGAAGAGACCACCGTAGAGGCATGGGATGTCAGAGAGGCTACGAGAGCCATGAAGGACATGGACATTGACTAAGTTTCTCATAGGATGAGTCTCATCATTGGGTAAGTATATGGGCCTTAATTCATCTCCTAGCTTAGTCAAACAAACTATTCTCACAAGTTATTACATACTTTTGATTATATTTTGTTTATGAGATGAGTTAGAGTTGGATATTTTCCTTTGTGGTCTAATGTGCATTTAATGTAGGATTAAAGGATAAAAGCAAGGAATGTTGGCAAATACCTTGGTAAAAACTCGAATGGGACAAGGGAGAGGAATTATAGGAGGTAAATCCTCCTCATTTACTACCCCTCCATTCGAATATTCCTCCATCATCTCGGAGTGCAAATAGCCAAATCATGAGGACTCGAAGGCAACCGAGTAAGTGAAAGACAAAGAACAAGTTTATCTCAAGTTTGGGAGCCGATCCTCCCTAAGTTTAAGGAAGTCGTTGGAGACTTCAGATGTATAAGTAGAGGGGCCTAGGACCTCAGTAGGATTCAGATTTTTTATTGTAAAACTCTACTCTATTTTCGAGCTGCAAGACTTGTGGCAGTTTTTTATGTAATCCATTGTTTTGATAATAAGAATGAGTTTTTTTTTGAGCTAGCACTGAGTTAACTTAGAGGGCTAAAGCTCTTAGGTTAGGGCCCAACCCTAGCATCGAAGGCTCCTCTTTATTATACATGTACGCTAGCATAGATTCATAGTTTCATTATTCATTTGTTTAGTAGTTGTATTTCCATTATAGCAGTGTAGATTAGATTGGGTGTATGTTAGTTTGCTTCAATTTGTGCCTTCTTTCAGTTAGCAAGTTAGAAAGGAGAAAAAGGATCACTATAAGGTTGTTAGCAGGTGCCTTGGCCTCACTTCCTCCATCTAGGACCATGACTTGAGGAAGAGACCCTTCAGTGACCCCAAAAACACAGATTTCTAGTTCTTGCATGAGCTTTGGAGTTTGTTGTCTTGATTCAACATTTGGTTCATTTCATTGGCATCTTTTTCCATTGCTCTATTTATGAAATAAGATCTCACTCATGCTTTCATTCCCTTCGACACTCTCTTCATGCATAATATAGGCCATTGATTCATGCTTTCCTAGGTTATGAAAATATATCTTTTTGCATAGTTCTTGGAAAAAACACATGTTTTAAGAACAACAGGTAATTTAGGAGGAGACCCAGACTTCATTACCAGCAGCCACCTTCCACCTCATCCACCTTATCCTTCTCTTGCTCCACCATCACCCTCACTAGTTTTTTTGTAGTTTTTCATTGAAATTCCCCTACATACATTGAGCGAATCTAGCCATATCGTCTCTTGGATATTGACTCTTGAGTGTTCCTAGGCTTTCTAGCACCCCATCCCACTCATTGCACACCTTTTCCAAGCTTCCCAACACCTCCAACACCTCACAATTAGCTCTCGGTTGTATCCTGTAGGTTTCCTGTAATTCCTACAGGATCATCCTATAGGTTTCTAGTACATCCTATAGGTTTTCATGAAACAACGAGGCCGAATTGATGGGGAACCTCTAGGAAGTCAAAAAAACCCTCCTAAGACCCTTCCACACCATCCAACCACCCCATAAGCCTTCTAGCCATCCTCAATCACCTTCTATCCACCTATCACATCTACAAGAGAAATTAATTTGCCTACTTGATTTTTCCCAAAAAAACCAAAAAAATGAAAATAGATTTAGTTTGGTTTTATTGCTTACAGATTAGTATGGTTTGATGCTATTTACTTCTGTAGCTTAGGTAGCAGCATTAGGTTAGTGTTGATCTAGCAATTCCACTTAGCATAGTTGTTTAAATGGTTAATTAGGATATGGTGTTATTTAGCATTACATGTTGTTTGTTCATTACTGCAGTGGAGTAGATGTCTTAGAATATATTTTCTCTTCTTCCATCAAAGAATCAAGCTTCTTCTAACTCTATAGAACTATGGCTTAGAACCCTTGGGGTCTCTCGCCGGATGAACAGTGACGATAGGCAAGACCTTCACTTTTACTTGTGCATATAGCACTGTCACCTCCAAATTTGTACGAACCCCAGGTTGATAATTAAATTTGGTAGCCCAGGAGTTGCAACATCCTTGCTACAATACTAGCACTCATCAAGAACCATAATATTTTTGGATTTCCACCATACGTACTTTAATATTCACTATAATATGAATATTTCTAGCATACATGGTAGGCCAATCAGTAAGGTATACAAGGCATTGACACTCAATTTAATGCTTGTAAACAACGAGATATTCGCAACCACCATTATATGTCGATATATATATTATAACACTAATTTCATATCTCCAACTTCCATGTCTAGAAATATGAAGGCAGCTGCAATATGGGCACACTAAACATATAAATGGAATAAGAGCGTACTATTAAACAACAATATCAACCATGATGACATATTAATTGTTTCACACCAAGTGTGGGCACATCGGCCTGCAACGAACAAAACTAATGGGTAGAGGGGCATCTATGGAAGATGTGTGCCACCAAGATCAAATAGTGGAGAAGTCCATACATTTGATTATCCAAGACATCTCATAGGACTAAGTTGCATGCACATGAACACGTGGAGGTCATGCAGAGGTGCCCACGTGTTAGCAACATAGGCCTCTCATTTGCCTCGCGAACCTGGAAATTTTATCATCTTCCCATTGGAAAATGAAACCACATTTCCAACTCACATCACCTTCAGTGCATTTCTATGCCACACTGCCTTGTCATTAACACTTTTCCATCACGCCAGGCTCCGTGTGGGCCTTTTGTATACCTCACCTCCACATTCACCTAATTTTCCATGCCACTCCCATATCAACAACCACGTCATCACTCTACTTTCCTATCACCTCCCATGTGTCTTATTTGTTCCATGAAAATGTGCCACCCTGATGTCAAGAAGGCCTCAATCAAATGCCAAAACTTCTCATAGAGTTTGTCCACGTTAAATTTTCCACCATCAAACCCAGTATCAAGGATTTGAAAAGAGAGTTTAATATTTGGAAAGATCACTTTAAGATCTAGTATTGGAATCATCTTATATATTTTCAATTGTAGGGTGGGAAGACTATAGCCCTTTTCATTTCCTGTCTAGTCCATAGGTGCAACATATAATAAAACTAATTCTTTGAATTCTGGTTCCTATAAAGTTGATCGTGAAAAAAGAATGGGTTGTGTGTGAGTGTCTCTGAACAAATAAATCCCTCAACTAACATTTTTATGCATGAGGTATTGGGAGTAGAAATAGCTAGTGATCACAAGATGAGTATGTGAACTACTATTCCCACTATCATTCCAACCAATATTATAGACTACACTATCCTTATGCAAAACCAGCCGCAGTGTATGGTGATGCAGCAACAATGACATCTGATGGTGATTCCCTTTTGGAGAAAAATTGTGGCGCCTCACATGATAAATAAACCCAATGACAATGAGTGGGTGAGAGTAGGTTTAATGAATAATATACTTCCTACAGGCAACTCACAGACTAGTATTTGTGATTTGTCTTCCTCTACAGCAGTATCAAGCACTAAAGTCTCCCCTCTTGATCCTTCAAAAATGGAAAGAGAGACTCCAAGGACAGGCACTCAAGTCTCCCCTCCTGATCCTTCAACAATAGAAAGAGCAACTCCGAGGACAGGCACTTAAGTATACCCTACTAATCCTTAAACAATGGAAAGAGTGACTCCAAGGACAATTTATTTGAACCTTTCAGAAGGAGAGAAAGAAGAGCATTCACACTCTCTCACTCTCTCTCTAGCATTGGATTTTCACAGAAATTACTCATGAACATGAAGATTGATTGATAGGGTTCATATGAGGTCAATTTTTGTTCTTCTGTTTTGATTTTGTTACATCTCACTCTCTTCTCTGCATGTGTTTTAGATTTTAAGTGGAACTTTTTTCTGGGTATATTTATTCATTCATTACCATTATATAGATTGAGCGACTATGCCCTCTTAATGAATACACTAAGAGGAACCTACTTCTCTTACCCTGGTATATTCATTCAACCTTCTTCTTGGTAGCATAGCTTACCCATTTGTTCATGCTTTCTGTAACCAAATGAATTGCTTGAACAGATTTATCATTATTATTCAATTCTAAACCTCAATGAGTAGTTTGTACATATTTATTTAATAAAAAAATTGTTATTATTAAATTGTAGGAAAATTATCTTTATAGACCCTTTTAAGATGAATATGTCTCATGTTATCAATGTTTATACATTTATTTATCTTAATTCCCTAAATTTTCATTTGTTTTTGGTTAGTAGTTTTTATTTATTCATTTAAACTCATTTTGCAAAATAACGTGCTCTCAATCACTATGTATACCATTTTTTTCCTATTTATATCATATATCTAACATGTTTTCAAGTAACAAAGTTTACGCATTTGTTTAAATTTTCTCAAAACGTAATTAATATCTTATGCATATTTATTATGCAATACTCAATGAGTAACTTGTGTCAATTTATCACCATGTGAAAAAATATTATTAATTTGTATTTATAACTTGCACTCGCCCAACTTTAGTGTTTCGTTTCTGGAACTTACTAAGTGATTGTAATATTGGATTCTTGCCGTGATTATGATTGGAATTTTGAATTTTTGCCAAGTCAAAGAGGTTTTTTCCTTCCAATATATACATTATATTTTTATGATCTAGATTTATCCATTAATTGTATTTTTTATTAGTATATGTTGTCATATATTTAATTTATTTATTGTCTTTATTTTATTAATTTAAATTTGTGTATCACTTTTACTTTTTATTTCACATAAAATTTATCCAATTTCATATATTATATATATGGAAAAGGTTCAGAGTTTCCAGCAGAAAAAGGCCAGATTTGATATTAGCATATACAAAAAAATAGTACGCCCTTAATGTGCTTCAGCGTCCACCTTTAAAACTACAAAAGTTGCGAGTTAAGAAGTACATTGGTGGTTGAATATTAGAATTTTCTCTTAAAACTAGTATGAATTTTTTTAAATGAGTTTTTTTTTGTTTTTTCCAAAGTCCCAAGTCCACCTCTCATCCTAGTTTTGATAGTGTGTAGGCTTCGTAATTCGGATGTATGTAGACATGGTTAAAAGATATATTTGTGACAAGAACAATTATGTTTTTAATATTTATGAACATAGGTTGTGGGTAGAAATGGTTCCTTATGTATATTCCTTTATCTAGTTTATGAGTACAAATGAGTAGCTATATATGTGAAGATTTCTAATTTTATTTTCTTATACAAGGTGTAATACGAGTTTGAGTGATCCAAAATGGATCCTAAAACTCTCTAAGTCTTCATGAACTCTCTATAATTTATGCCAAAGATTAAAGATCTTGTGAAGATTAAGTTTATTAGAGGAATCCTCATGACAGTTGTTAACTGCAATCAACGCGAATCAACAAGGGTCCTGGATCAAGCACGCATAGCAGCGGACCATGGTAACCCATGCTGTCGCGAATTAGCAAAGTCAGTGATGGTTTGAGTCATCGGGGGACGAATCTGATATGTGATTAGCGAAAAGTCACTAATCGCATATCGCAGGGCAAACCCCTCGAAGAAGGAGAGCCACATGCACCCGGACCCGAAAAATCATGAAATGCAGCGGAAAGTGTTTCAATTCTATCCGAGGCAGGATTCCACAAAAACTGGTAGGATATTGGAAAGGCTTCGAGCAGTAAGCGGTTTAGGCCGAGTCCCACCTGATGCCACACAGTGAGTGACACGCGTCCAGTGGAAGAGAGAGAAAACTAGTCACATCGTATGGGTAGATGTTGAGCAAGTTATCCTTCTGATATGTGCGATGACCATAGTATCTAGAGGGTGCAGATCAATGGTGGAGATGTGACCTGATGGATGACTAGATTTGACAAAGTCGTAAAGTAGATTGTGCAGGATTCTGAAGTCCAAGGTGGAGGATGAGTTGGCAGATATTCGTGTTTCGTGGGCATTCTTGGAGTAAATGGAAATAACGGCCATTTCAAATGATCGAGTGTTTCCGGAGAACCTGACACACTCATCCGTTAAAGGAATAGTTGGCCACCTCCCTATAAGGTGCTATACAGTTACTGTAACCGCCAAAAGAAGGGATTCGAACGGACAGAGGCAGGGAACCAGAAAGCCGAGAAACAGAAACAAACAGTGAAAAAAAAGCAGATTGGCTTAAAAGCCATAGATAGACAAAGAGGAGAAGGGGAGCAGCCCAGGAAGCAGTAAGCAGACTTGGAAGCAGAGAAACCAAAGTGGAGCTGACCTGAAGAAACAAAGGCACCAAGTGAGCCAGGGTTAAGATAAAGACAAAGAGTGTACTCCAGAGAGTCTGTGTACTCCAGAGAGACTCGGGGGATCCAAGTATAGTCCTACTAATTGTATCTATTATGTGAGACTCAAATTGAGCTCACTATAATAGGGAGAGACACTAGAGATTGGAGGTAGAGCTGCAGAGCCACGAGGCTACAATGAAGTTGTAGCACAGTAGGAGATTGAATGATCGATTTGTGGCTGGCTGTCTGAGGTGTGTTGAAGACAAGAAAAGGAGTTCCAGAGACAAATGCATAATTCTGAGGGAGTCAGAGAAGCCAGAAGCTCAAGAAGCTCACAGCACTGACTGAAGGAGTCAAGTCCAGAGAAGCCTAGACCTGTCTGCAGAACAAGAACAACCAGGGGTAAGATGGCATTCTAAGCCCATTGGTTTAGCTGTAAACCAATGGAGTTAAGTGCAGCACTTGTAAAAGAATTGAAGCCATAATTCCAGACAGTCTAATTGAGTTGATTAGATCTCAAGGAGATGTAGCCCAAGATATCAGGGGGAACTCCATATTATATTGTTTTCTTATGGGTTTGTTGAATTGCTACTTTATTTACTATTATTTGTGTTTCATATCAGCATAAGAAAATGAACATAACCATTCAACAGTCAAGAACAAATACAAGCATACACCTATATTTTCAAGCATTTCTTAATTCGGCATTAGTTAATCATTAAGATTTGGGAAAATTTAAAGCTTTGGAAGTGGGAGAGGTTACTGTAAGTTAGAAAAGAATATTAAGAGCCCCATTTTCAGAACATTGAGAGTCATAAAATGTGCATTATTGTTTGTGTAGGGCCCCACCCTGGCCCAAAATGAGATTTTTGAATTTGCAAACAGATGACCACAAACAAGTCCCCATACATGTGAAAATTTCTAATATTATTTTCTTATACAAAGTGTAATAGAAGCTTGAAAGTCATGAAGTATACATAATCGTTTATAGAAGACCCCGCCCCTACCCAAAATGAGATTTGTAGATTTTCAAATAGATGAAGGATGCCACCAACACCTGCCACAAATGGGTGTGCCTTGTGGTACCCCATGGAAGAAATCCAATGGAGAGTTACTATGAAAAGTGAGATTAATATGTAGCATGGAAAATGGTAAAGTTTCGATGAACTTATGATACGTATTTTCATAATATAAAAAAAAATATTCCACTCATAATTTACTTTCTTTTATTAATTTATATATTTTATATATTTTTATTATTACATTAGTTTTTCTTTCCTTAAAAAAAATCTTATATAATTTAATTAGTTATGACTTATGACATACTATATTTTAAGACATAATTATTATTTAAAAAAATTCATAGTTTAAAAGGACAATATTTTTTTCTTAAGAACATTTTATATTTTTATTTTTAATGATTTATAAATATACATTTATTTACATCATTGTTTTTATTTAAATATTAATTTTAAGTTTTTTATTTATAATTTTTATTTAATTATGTTGATAGGTATGTTTATTTTAAAATAATATTTGCAAAAAAAAATTAATTTAATTATATTAGAGATTTAATCTTCATAAATTATTTTAGGAATTTTTTTACTAATAGATTAGAGGTTGAGATTTATTTCAAAAGTAGTTGTATCTTTTTTATTAAATTGATTAATTGAACAAAATGTCATATTGACCCGTGATATTGTTACAAAGCTTATTTACATGCTAAAAATCTCTATTGTAAATGGAGATAATCTAATTACATGTTTTTTTAAATGTATATATGTTCAACTCATTAATTTTTTAATAATAATAATAAAACTATAGTTTAGTTACTTTTTGTGATTTTTATTTTTATTTTAGAAATATGAGATTTATCATAAAATGCTTTGATATCTATCAACATTTACAAACTATTTAATTTATACTATACCCATTATTAAAGAAATTTATATATTAAAGGAAAAACAATAAATAATTAAATTTAATGTGACTACATGCCATTTGTCTACTAAAGATAATTGTTTACTCTTTCATAATTGTTACAACTAAAATTTGATGAAGCTTTAAATTTTCTTAAATGCAAGTTAATCTAAATAATTTATACCATTTTAAATTAAGTATCGACATTGTCCTAATAATTATATTTAGTTATATTATCCTATAAATATTTAGTAATAATATTATGTAACTCGTAATAAGTGATATATATATATATATATATATATATAATATATATATATATTATATATATATATATATATATATATATATATGATGATGATGATGATGATGATGATGATGATGATGATGATGATGATGATGAAAACTTGACTAAAATGAGAGGGTGATGAATCAATTTAGCATATTGATGGACATTAAATTCTTTTCCTTTTTCTCATTAACTAAGACATTGCATGAGCATCTTGATAAATAATGGCCAATATATTGAATATATGAACATCAAGTAATAAGCTAATCAAAACATCACATCAACACATGATACCAACACATATTGAAACTAGATTTATGTGGAAACCCATAAACATAGAAAACCACAATTTTATTATTGTTGTGATGCAAAGGCAATCTCCTACTCCTTATTACATATGATTTTCTGTAGGCTCCAACCTACAGGAGGCTCCTACCTCAATTTTCTGCAAGCTGCAACATGCAAGGAAGCTCCAACTCCCATATGTTTTATGTAGGCTACAACCCACAATAGACTCGTACCTCAACTAGCTCCAACTGGATATTTATCAAGCCACAACTTGAAAGGAGATTACCATCCCATGATGCAAACAAGAAATAACAATGAGACTACCATCCCATGATGCTAATAAGAAATAATAATGTATTGTTTTACCTAGTTATAAATTTTGCATATGATCCAAGTGGATATTGGTGGCCACCCGACTATTCCACATGGACCCCCACTGTTGTTTCTTTTATTTTTTTAATCTCCTTATTTGTAGCATAATTTACTATTTTTGGTAGTTTTTCGGGTCCCGAACTTCCAAAGCCACTTTGAGGACCCAAATGACATTTTTTGGGAAAACTGTGAGCAATATTTGTAGTCCATGGATAGATCTTTCTAACAAGGTATTGTGCATGTCAAATGAAGATCGTATGCCAAATTTATGACCCCAGGAAGTTGATGTACCAATTTACCCAAATGGGGCTCATAGTTTGGCGCTTCATTTGCTAGGGTTAGGTTTTTGGATGTTTAGGGTTTTCATTTGTTTCTCAACAATAAATAGGACTTCAAGGTTCATTGTAACACAATTTAGAGGGATGCAACTGCCACATCTCTTCTCAAAGGTAAGCTACCATCACCTGAGCTAGTCTTATTTCCATTTTGTTTGTAAGCATATTTCAGTATTTCATATTAATGAAGTGAAGTGTTATTTCTACTGCATCTTTGTATGCATGGTTATATCTGTAATTGGTTGCGTTCATGTTTAAATCTGGATCAGTGGTATCAGAGTGGTCTGCTCTTTCTCTGTTTTTCTTTGCATGCCCAAATGAGGTCGGGATATAAGGATTTAGGGCTTGAACTGGTCAAACCTTTACAAGACCAGCCTCATGAATCTCGATGCCCTCCCATGGAGGATGACAAGAAAGATGAAGGGGTAGGAGATCCTATCAAAATCTTGCTCAAAGAATCCCTTGAGCGACAAAGGAACACAATGATGGACAACCTTTTCTAGACTCTTCAGCGACTACCCAAGGGCGACACATTTACTTCTGGTAGCTACTCTAGAAGCACCACACCCTTTAAGGTACAAATTAACTTTGACATTCCGATATTTTACGGTCAGATAGATGTAGACGCCGTAGATAAATGGTTAAATCTGCTAGAAGGATATTTTTTCGTTCATGATTTTTCCAACTGGGAAAATATCACTTTTACACTTCTCAAAGCAACCTCCCATGTCAATGACTGGTGGGAAACCTACTATGAGTAGAAGGATGAAATTACAAACCCACTGTTTTCAACTGCACCCACATGGAAATCGTTCTAGGATGTCATCAAGGAGCAGTACTACCTTGTCGGAATCTATGAGGATAAATACATAAAGTGGACAATGCTACGATAGGGAAGGGACCAAGATGTGCCAAAGTTTACAAATATTTTTCATACCCTTCACATGAAGTTGGGTATCAAGGATTCTAAGAAGCATTTGGTTCTCAGGTACTGCGACTACCTACACAGGTACATCCAGGATGAGATGGAGTTCCTGGGCATCTCCTCGCTCAGCAGGACATAACAATATGCCACCAAGATCAAGCAGAAGTTTAAACAAAAGAAGCGAGACTTTGGATCTACGAATCTGAAGTAAGGGAAAAGTGCCCCCAAACCGTAGAACAAAGGACAAAGCTAAGGTGGGGCGATAGAGGACAACCCACCAAATCTGCAAGAAAAGAACAATGTTGTGAAGCCAAAGAAGGAAATGAGAATGGGTATGAGTTTCATAAGAGCTCCACTCACAACACAAGTGACTGTCAAGCCAAGCAGTCACTGGTGGCCAAGCTGAAGGCTTTAGAATCAGATGCATGTTTCGACTCTGAGTCAGAACTCGACAAGGGGAATGACAAAGGGAAGCAGATTATTGATGCAGAGCCCAATGCCACCGTTGCCACCACGAATATCCAGAAGGAGGAACCCAAATATACAAGGGAGGATGAGCGCCTCTTCCACTCTAAGATGTGGGCAAAGGGTTCTCCGCTACAGTTCATTGTCGATAGTGGGAGCCAAAAGAACCTTATTTTGATAGAGGTTGTGAAGTGGTTGGGCTTACCAACCACAACACATCCACAACCGTACACCATTGAATGGCTTCACCAAGAACGGGATCTTCACATGAGCTAGCAGTGTTG
Organism: Pinus taeda; assembly: GCA_000404065.3. Lineage (NCBI taxonomy): Eukaryota > Viridiplantae > Streptophyta > Pinopsida > Pinales > Pinaceae > Pinus > Pinus taeda. The sequence goes on from APFE031623177.1 coordinate 72,461, forward strand.
CGTCCCATAAAATATCAAGCCCTTCATAGATGAGGTATTATGCGACATTGCTCCCCTTGATGTTTGTGATGTATTATTAGGCCAACTATACTTATGGAAGCAAAATCTTGTGTATGATTCAAGGCCTCGTTTTATTATTGTTACTTTGGGAAATAATTTGTATAGGATATCGGAGGTAGCACCACCTACCTCCATCTCTTTGGTTACTGTAAAACAATATACTAAGCTCATTTCCAAAACTAGGAAATTTGTTTTCCTGATTATACTCCCTCAGGGAAAGAAGAAGACGGTGGCCATGACCTCTAGATAGGGCCCCTCCACATGACAAAAATAGATAGACAAGGTCATGGAGGGGTACGAGGACATCTTCACATCCCTCGCAGGGATGGCTTCGCACCATTAGGTCAAGCACTCCATCGATCTGACCCCAGGTGCACCGCTGCCCAATGGACCAATCTATCGGCACTCTGTTATGGAGAATGACGAAATCAAGAAATAAATTCAGGATCTGTTGCAGAAAGGTCACATCTGACCGATTTCATCGCCCTGTGGGAGCCCGATCGTATTGATACAGAAGAAGGATGGGACTTGGAGACTTTATATTAACTATCAAGCGTTGAACAAGATCACTGTCCAAAAATAGGTACCCGATCCCATGGATTGATGACCTTATGGACCAACTGAAGGGGGGAAATTATTTTAGCAAGATCGACTTGAAGTTAAGATATCACCAGGTACCAATTGTACCCTCTGATGTGTGGAAAAATTCCTTCAAAGCCAAGGAGGGACTTTTTGAATGGTTGGTTATGCCTTTTAGGTTGATGAATGCTCCTGCAACCTTCATGAGGCTAATGGATGACATCTTGCGACCATTCACCAACTCATTTGTAGTGGTATACTTGGATGAGATCTTGATCTTCAGCGAGAGTTGGGAAGAGCACCTCCACCACATCCAACAAGTTCTCCAAACACTGCGGCAATAGAAGCTATTTGCCAATTTGGAGAAATTTGTTAGAAAATTATATATTATAGAGAAATGGAACACATAAAATATTGCAGAAATATAAACACAAAAAATGCATAAAACAAGAGAGACACAGATATACATGGTTCACCCAGTTTGGGCTACATCCACAGAGAAACAGACAGTCCTCCTTTTAATATATTATCGAGCAGATCCGCTGTAACTCCCTCTTCGCTCTCAATTTCCTCTTTCTTCCTCCCTCAAAATACAGATCTACATAGACACGATACAGTTCCCTCATATATAGTGAGGGGTTTTCTTCTAGGGTAGAAAACCCTAAACTAAACATAACTTCTACCGTCAGATCATCTGCCTAATGAATGGCCCAAATTGACTAGAAATTACTATACTTTTAGAAGGAAATTTTACATTTGTTTTTAGCTTCGGGCGCACTGCCCCCGAACCGCCACTGAGGGACTGCTCGCCCCCAGACCCCCCAGCTGGGGGGATGGCCTCCCCCGAACCATAGGGGTGTACAATCTTCCTGGGGTATACCTCCAGCTTAAACCTTTGAATACAAAAGATAACCAGGTTCCACATCCAAAAGTCTCCCACTTGGAGACTGATTAGAGTGACTCCACCGCTGCTTCATTTGCTAGACAATGACTCCAGTTTGGACCTGGTTGTTTCTCATCGTCTTCATCATACTGGAAGACCAATTGAAAGTGAGCAGATTCTTAGTTTCTCCTTGGTTATAACTTTTGTTAACATATCCGCAGGATTCTGGCTAGTGTGTATCTTTTCCAACTTCAACTGTCCATATTCCAACACTGACCGTCTAAAATGGTACTTGAGTTGTATATGTTTAGTCTTGGAATGAAATGCAGAGTTCTTTGCAAGATGTATGGAACTCTTGTTGTCAATGTATAACCTGCCTAAGTCCTGCTTCTTACTCAATTCATCTAGAAACCTTTGTAACCAAATCATTTCTTTACTAGCCTCTGTCGCGGCAACATACTTTACTTCTCTTGTTGAGAGTGCAACAACACTTTGCAGTTTTGAGATCCAACTGATAGTTGTTCCACCTACAGTAAACACGTACCCTATTGTTCTCCTCCTGTTATCTCTATCACCCACTATATATGCATGAACATATCCTTGTAGAGCAATGTTTGAACCACCAAAGCATAATGCTCGATTTGTGGCACCTCTCAAATACGTGAGAATCCACTTCACCACCATCCAATGTTCTTTTCTTGGATTGTTTATGTACCTGCTTACAACTCCCACTACATGTGCAATATTAGACCTTGTGCAAACCATTGCATACATTAAGCTTCCAACTGTTGATGCATATGGAACTTTAGAGATATGAGTCATTTCTTCCTGAGTCTTGGGACACTCCTCCTTACCTAATTTGAAATGGCTAGCCAAAGGTATACTAACTGGTTTTACATTCTGCATATTAAACCTTTTCAACACCTTTTCTATGTACTCACTTTGATACAATGTTAATTTGTGATTCTTCCTATCTCTAGTTATTCTCATACCAAGGATTTGTTTTGCAGCACCTAAATCCTTCATTGCAATTGAGTTTGCCAATTTCCTTTTGAGAAAATTTATTTCCTGCATGTTAGAACCTGTAACAAGCATGTCATCTACATACAATAACAATATAATATAGCTGCCATCATTTTGCCTTTTGAGATAAACACAATGATCGGAGGGACACCTAGTATAACCTTGTTCAGACATAAACCTATCAAATTTTAGATACCATTGCCTTGGAGCCTATTTTAAGCCATACAAGCTCTTCTTCAACCTACACAGTAGTTTCTCATTCTCTTTTACCTCATATCCTTGTGGCTGCTGCATATATATCTCTTCCTCCAAATCCCCATGGAGAAAGGTTGTCTTTACATTTAACTGCTCAAGATGCAAATCTTTAGTTGCTACTAGACTTAGAATAGTTCTGATTGAAGTCATTTTCACAAAAGGAAAAAATATCTCATCAAAGTCTATACCCTTTTCTATGCAAACCCTTTCACCACAAGTCTAGCTTTATACCTTTTTCTACCTCCATCTTCTTCCTTCAACTTGTAAACAAATTTATTCTGCAATGTTGTTTTACATGCAGGCAACTTGACTAAGTCCCAAGTCTAGTTATGTTCTAAGGAGTCCATCTCTTCTTTCATGGCTTGCTCCCACTTCTTCCTGGTTTCTACCTACACTACTTTTTCATAACATTCTGGATCACCAAAATTAGTGAACAATACATAATATAATGAAGGATAGTATCGTTCAGGGTGTCTACTTATCTTGGTAGATATTCTAACACCACTTTCAAGTGTTTTCAGTGCTTTTTTCTATTTTGGTTGTTGTTTTGGCTGTTGATCATTATGATTTTCAGGCACCATCACTTTTCCTATGATATCGTCAAGCACTGTGTATTCTCTGTTTTCTTTTTCATGTTCCTTTTCCTACAACTGATTCTTATATAGGAACTTTTCATTGAATATTACATCTCTGCTCCTAATGATTTTGTGATTTTCATAATCATATAAGCGATAACCAAAATCATTAACACCATATCCAATAAAGGTACATTTCTTTGATTTTTCCTCAAGCTTTGTTCTTTGATTTTTCCTCAAGCTTTGTTCTATTTTCTTTATTAATATGGACAAAGGCTTCACAACCAAAAGTCTTTAAAAAAGAGTTGTTTAGCTTTTTACCTGTCCATGCCTCCTCTGGAATACCACCATCTAAGGAACTTGAAGGCCCTCTATTTATTAGATAAACAATAGTATCTACAGCATCTACCCAAAATTGTAAAGGCAATCCTGCAAGCAATCTCATGCAACTTGCATGCTCCATGATTGTCCTATTCATACTTTCTAAAACACCATTTTCTTGTGGTGTTCATGGAACTGTCTTCTCTTTGCAAATTCAATTCTTAGAACAATACCTCTCAAACACTTTGCTGCAATATTCACCTCCATTTTCTGATCTGAGGCACTTCAACCTTTTTACTGTCTCATTTTCAACCAAAGATTCCCATTTCTTGAAAGTATCAAATACATCAAATTTATTTCGAATACAATAAATCTAGGTTTTTTTGATTGCATCATCAATAAAAGTAGCATAATAATGAGAACCACCAAGAGATGATACCTGAGAATGTCCGCTTACATTTGTATGCACAAGATCTAGTTTTTCGCTCTTCTTTTCTTTCCCAACTCTAAGGAATCTGACTCTCTTCTATTTTCCATAAACACAATTCTCACATAATTTTAAATCAACATTCTTCAAACGTGGTAACAAATTTCTTGAGTGAAGAATCTGCATCTCCTTCTCACTCATGTGCCTGAGCCTATGATGCCACAATGTCGTATCTTCTCATGTAGAGGTTAAAACATTAATAGAATTAGAAATACCATTGCATAAATACAATGTACCAACCTTTCCTCCTTTCGCTATTACCAGGGATCCTTTAGTGACCTTCCAGGTTTTATCTGTGAAAGTAGTTACACAACCTTCACCTCCCAACTGCCCTATTGAAATTAGATTTTTCTTTAGATCTGGAACATGCCTTACCTCCTTCAATAGCCATTGATTTCCATTCTGTTGTTTTATGAAAACGGTACCCACTCCAACAATTTTATAGGGTTTATCATCACCCAATCGAACCTCTCTAAAATCTCCTTGAAAAGAATCATGAAAATGTTTCTTATCAAGTGTGGCATGGAATGAGGCCCTTGGATCTACAACCCAGGCATCAATAATATTTTCTAGTGAATGAATCAAAGCATCTTGCAACACATCACCTGTTACATTCACTTCACAATTATTTTCTTGCTGTGCGTCTCCTTCTTTTCCCTTCCGAGACTTGCAATCTTTATTTAGGTGTCCTTTCTTCCTGCATTTCCAGCACACTATCCCTGATCTGGACATGGATCTGCCTTTTCTTGACTTACTGTGATATCCTAGGCTCTTTTCTCTTTCCATTTTTCTTCCTTTAGTCTTTGCACTCAAAGCATTACCTGATGTCTCACCAGAGCTTTTCCATTGCATTTCCTCGCTAAGGATTGCATTTCCTCTCTCAGAATACAGATCTACATAGATGCAATATAATTCCCTCATATATAGTGAGGGGTTGCCTTCTAGGGCAAAAAACCCTAAACTAAACATAACTTCTACTGTCAGATCATCCGCCTAATGAACGACCCAGATTGACTAGATATTACTATACTTTTACAAGGCAATTTTACATCTGTTTTTAGCTTTGGGGGCGCTACCCTTGAGCCCCCACCGGGGGCACTGCCCTTGAACCCCCACCGGGGGACTGCTGGCCCCTGGACCCCCAGTCGGGGGCTATGGGCCCCGCCAAACCCTTGCGGTGGGGACAAGTGGCCCCCGCATGGAGGGGTGTACAATCTTCCTAGGGTATACATCCGGCTAAAACCTTTGAATACAAAAGATAATCAGGCTCCACACCCAAAAAAATGAAATTTTAGCATCACCCAGGTTCAATATTTGGGATACATTATTGATGAATGAGGGGTGCATGTGGATCCTACGAAGATCCAAGTCATTTGGGATTGGACAGCTCCAACCATTTTGATAGAGCTCCCAAGATTTTTGGGTCTTGCCAATTTCTACCATAGGTTTGTGTTGGGATTCTCTCATATCACTTGGCCCTTGAGTCAAGTCACCAAGGGAGGAGCAAAAGAAAAATTATTTTGGTCTGAATCTCAACAGAAGGCATTCACTAAGTTGAAACATCACCTCTAATCTACACCAATGATCACATTACCCAACTTGCAACATCCATTTAAGATCAAGACAGTTGCCTCTGACTATGCTATTGGGGTAGTCCTTACTCAATAGGGGAATCCAGTGGCATATCATAGTGAGACACTTTTAGACATAGTCTGGAAGTATCCCACTTATGACAAAGAGATGCATTCCATTGTGTAGGCCTGCTGACAATGGAAATATTACATTTTGGGGAAGGAAACGGTCATCCACACAGACCATTGGCCCCTCCAATTCATACAGACACAAGGGAAGTTGCAAAATGATCACCATCAGAAGTGGTCCACATGCCTGCAGCAATTCCATTTGAATGTCAAGTATAAGAAGGGCATCACCAATAATGTTGCAAATTACCTCAGCTAACCACCGATCATGGTGTTAACCACCGTACTTAACTCTTATGGGCACGAGACTTTTGATTGGCCACTTCTCTACAAAAGTGACTAGAATTCGGCCACACATACCATACGATCTTGGAGGGTCAATAAGTTCTATATTTTCACCTCCAGGATGCCCCATTATGCCACCTAGGAAACCTTTGTGTTCCTTCAAGCGAGCGTGCCAAGATGATTTTGGAAGTGCACTACAGTCGGGTTGTCAGGCATTTCGGGGTCAAGAAAATGGTGGTAGTACTGTAGAAGTATTTCTATTGGTCGAATCTTCGACGAGATGTCGAGAAGTACATTAGATCTTGCACTGCATGTGCCATTGCCAAACTGACCATCAAGAAGCAAGGCCTAAATACTCTGTTGCCTACCCCTAGTCGACCTTGGGAATCCATTTCCATGGATTACATGTCGGGTCTTCCTCCACTGAGCATGGAAACAACTATGTTTTTGTGGTTGTTGATAGATTCTCGAAGATGGCCATTATGGCAGCCTACAAGAAGAACATCACAACAGAAGCCACTGTGTTATAAACATATTTGGGCACTGCAACCCCAATCATATATGTCGATAAACCAAGGGCTCTTTAACCCCTAAAAGTGTTGTTTCATACCCTAAAGAATCATGGTCAATTGATTACATCATTTCCCAGAAGTTCCACCTGAAAAACCACCCATAACTAGCCAAAACTGGACCATACTGACTGCTCCATGGTCAAGGTGTGATGCATACTAGCTGCTACACTAGCCAGGTGCAATGCATACTGAAAGAGCCTTCTGTAAGGTGTGATGAGCGATGGTAGACAAATGGCAGAGACAGTTTGCTAAGTGGAAACCCAGAGAATCTTCTAGAAACTTCTCATATGACACTTGCCCCTCTGCATTAACCCAGGGATGAGTAAGAGATCAAAGAAATCTCCAAGTGGAACCGATAACTATCAGTGGAATGAAACTAATTAGAAACCCAGAGCTGATTCACACCCTTGCAAGACATTTATATATGGATCCCTCATCTGAGAGATCTGGGAGCTGGAATTTTGTAATTTGTAAGGAAGTGTTGTTGGTTTCTCTTTGAGAAGAGACATTGTATTGTTGGGCGATCTTGCTTTTCATGAGGTGAAGAGGGCTTTGATGCTGGGAGGATGATGCTGGATCAGATAGCTAGGTTTTAATCCTCTCTTCTACTATTAATAAAGTTCTTTTAGTTTTCCTCCATATAATCCTGTATTTGTGAATCTTGTTATTTCTGGAAGCAATTGTATGGTCAATGTATTTCTAATCCTGCATTGTTTATAATATTATAGATCGAGATGCTTTGATGGTGTTTTGTTTCTTTTCCTCTATAGGTATTCTCTAAAGCGAGACAAGTAGGAGAGGAGTGGAAAGCTCTATCAACAGAGAGAGGAAACAAGCAAGGAGCCAAGTAGAAGATCCAGGTTGGTCCCCTTTGTTTCTCTCTTATCTATCATACATAAAGGAAATCACAATTTGCTTTGATTTTGTGTTTCTAATATAGCTACCTGTCTTAGGGGGACTAGCAGATCAAAAAGACACTAATTTTCTTGGAAAAAAAATGGACACTCTGTTGGGCAGTGAATAGTTTGTTTGTTTGTTATTGTTGTTCGCTTTATAAACTACAGACAGAGCTTGAATTTAGCCAGCTATCCTTCGAACTACTTTTACTATGCAACTGCAAAGTAGATGAATGCTGCTTCAGTCAATCTCCGAGTTGGTTTATGAACTGAACATCTGACTTACAAGCATCCTAAACGCCCTTGTGGTAGCTCAATAACCTCATAAGATCATACCCTCGTACTTTTTTCATACTGTCTATCATAGCTTAGCCTAAGTCACTGAACTTAGCTAAAACTTTTGAGAAAAAACCAAACTCAATTTTGTTTCCTGGCCCATTGCACTGTCTGTAACTCGCATCCTGTATGCATCGCACCTCCCATGTGTTGTAGGTGAGATGCATCCCTCTTTCCCTTAAGGGTAGGTGCGATGACTGAATGATACTATTTCTCTCTTAGAAATTTGGTTTTTTCCTCGTTTTCAACTCTATTCAGTAGTTTTGCTGCTCATGATCAGTATCTCATTACTGAAGCATCTTTCCTTTACATTATTCAGCCTCCATTGATAGGGATTTGTGAATGTTTTTATGTATTTGTCTATCATTTACAGTCTTTCTTTGTCAAAAGTAGCTTAATCGAACTATTGTTTTCGATGCAAAGAAGTGTTGTAACTGTCATTTTGAGTCAAAAAGAAGAGTGTCGTAAAGTCTTCCTCTTCTAGATAGTCGATTGTAATTTTTTCATTGTATTTGATTTGAATTGTTAATATTTAAAGTGTCAAAAGCAGTTTTCTATTCAGAATCGAAAAGTGTCGTTTTAGTCTTCCTTTCATTTTGAAAAGAAATTGTCGAAGTGTCGCTTTGAAAAAATAGTTCAGATCTATACTTAGCTTTCCTTTTTGGCATTCTCACATTAAGGAAACGAAAAACAAATACATGCATCTGCATTTGCATTTAGACTGTGTGAAAATTATTTAGGAAAAGTGCATTTAGTGTGTGTTGTCTGCTCTCTCTTAAAAGAATCGTAATCTTCTTTCCTTAGCAGCTAGGATTTTCATTGCTAAAAGAAAATAAATGACTGTTTATCATTTTAGATTGCATATTTAGGAATTTTACATCTACATCACACAGTGAACCTTGAAAGACAAACAACTAAAACAAGATCAACTCTAAAATAAATCTCAATGAACATAACAACGTTTTGGAACCTAACGCGACACATCTAGAAGTCTAGGCTATAGATATATTCTGGTGTCATAAAACTTGGTAACTATCATTTTCATGGAAGGTTGGGTGATTCCTCCTCTTTGATACGACAAGTGCTAGTATGGACTTGTGATCCCTGTACCGTCAAGTATATATTGGGAGACAACAATAGGCTAATATCCTTTATCTATAGGAAGCCATGTTTGCCACCCTATCAATTGCAATGCACTGAACACAACATTTAGGAAGATTGATTGCCGTACATAAGTCCTTGGTAATTTCTCTTTAATTTACCACCAAGATTTATATTGCATTTTTGCAATTGGTTTGGTAATCCCTCTGTCTAGATTTCTAGAGTAGTTACTTTCATTCCTTTTTGACTCCTTAAAATAAAAGGTCCATTTGAGCACTTGTCACTTCAGGCTCATTAAAAATCAAAGGTGACTAGAGTCATCTTTAGCTTTTTCTCAACTCTTAAAAAATGAAAATTTAATTCAAAATAACATTTTCCTTTTTAGTTTTGAGTTGATCAAGTAATTCGTAATTATGGATGAAAGTCAATCAAAACCTCATCATTCGCGAAGGCTATTGAGTCAACTGTCTTTGACTCCAGAAACGAAACCATTCTAGGAAAAACTGTCTCGTTTAACTAAGTCCACCTCTCCTTGTCTATTTGAAACTTGTGTTTCAACATCATCAGAGACTACAGTTACTCCGATCATTTTTGGTACATCTACCTTTGCAAAAGAAGTTCTGCAGTTACAAGAGGACATTAGAACTGATCCTAATGTAATGGTAAATGCTTCCATACCTGAAAAAGTTCCTCCAAGAGCTGATCAAGAAACTGAAGTTCACTTACCCGAACATCTGGAAGTTGAGTTCCAGAATTCAAAAAGTGTTACCCCTCTAGTATCTATCACTGCAGAAGCTATACCTTCTTCGGCTCCAGAAATATTTTATGGACCTAACGATCTACCTCTTCCACCCGGATTGATTATCATAGAGGAGACAATAGAGGATCTTCCATCCAATACTCCATTGCATTTTGGAACTGTGATCCACTTATATCCTTCTATTCTTGAAGTTAGTTATTTTAATCATCCTTCATCACAAGTTCCTGTCGAATCAATAGGAAATCTTTTGGATAGACTAAATATGTCTAAACAACCATCAACATCTAGGATTGTGTCATCTGATATGATCGCAACACAACTTCCTACTACCACTCCTACGATGTTTGCTTGTATACCATCTGTCCCGGCTAGTTATCAATCACTATGTGGAGTCCACCCAGGTACTGTTTCGACAACATGGTCTGTTCCTATTGGTTCCTCCGGGATATTATCTAGCATTTCTTATGTTGAAACTCAACAAATTGATCCTGCATACCAGTTTCAATTTGCATAGTCCTATCTTCAAAGACCCATCTATCCTTTGAGCACTGGATTGCCAGCATATGGGGGGCAGTATTGTTTTTCATTATTCCCTCCTAGAGAACAACTGTATGAGAGCTCACAACAAAATTCAGGGAAAACTGGAATTACATCTAGTGGTTGGATACCAATACTGCTTCAACAACCAAGGGTTGTATATTCAATGCAAACAGCCCAACCTATGTCAAACATTACCACTACACCTGCTATTGTGATTGTGTTGTAAGTACAATCACAACCTATTGTATGTCAACCTCAAATCTCCTAGGTTGCAGTACAATAGCCTCTTGTCTCTACGGCTCAATCACAATCTCCGATTAGTGCTTCCTTAACTAGAACAACTTAGTCTCAAACGGGTGTTATCACTCCACATCTTGGTCAATGATCTAGTATTGGGCAACAACAAATGGTCCAACAACCATGGCTGGTACAATATCAACAACCACAATTCTAGCAAGCTTACCAAGGACCTCAGCAACAAGGCTTTATAGGTAATGGACAATCGCATTTTCAAAACAGTTATCAACAACCATTCTATACTAGTTATGTCCATCAACCTTAGCAAAGTTACCAACATCAGATACATTATGTTGGTATGCAAAGACACACTGCTCAGGTGATCCCATATTATCCTGGGTATGCTTCGCCAAACCTGAATCAATAGTTGCCCATTGTAGCAACTCTAGAATTATGAGATTTGAACTGGTTAATGAATTATCCAATTGCTTATGCCCCTTTGTGGCCAGCGATTCCTCATAAAATTCCCTCAGATATTCCTAAATTGAATGGAAATCTGGGTGAAGATCCATCGAATCATGTAATGAACTTTCATTTGTGGTGTTCATCCAACACCCTCAATAATGATTCGATTAGGCTTCACCTTTTTCAATGAATGCTAACTGGTCCGGCAGCGAAATGGTACATTGAATTGCCTAGAGCTTCATTCGATAACTTTAGCACCCTTGCCACTACCTTTTTAACCCACTTTCAGTTACCAATAAGGTACAAAACAGGGACAGGACTCCTTACCAGCTTTAAACAGAAAAAAACCACTCACATATCTGATCATATTTATGAGTGGCGACATCATCGTCAAATGGTAAAGACATATGTTCCTGATCAGCTTCTAGTTGAGTGGTTTATTAAGTCATTATTACCTTCTATTACTGAAGATGTGGCGAAAGGAGGAGCTGTCACTGAAGAGCAAGTCATTGCTCGTGCACAATACTTAGACTTGACCTATACTCCGTCTGGTACACTCTATGAAAAAATCCGTGATGCTCCTAGACCATAATTTTCCATTCCTCCCCCTCCTAAATCAGACAGGGACTCTCATGTCGGTGATGGTGTGATTGGTACTTCAAGTATGCAAACCACAAAGGCTCAATCTGGTAAAGCCCTTGTAGTTTCTAGTAAAAATGAAAATGACAAACTTCCTACCTCGGAGGTTAATGCCATGTCTTCCGACAAGGGCAAGGAACCAAAGCAACAAAGGGGCAATAAGAAAGGGGAAAACAAAAAGAAGAAATAGGAAGATTCAACTCCTGAAAAATGTTCTGAAAACCCTAGTGGGCGAAAGAAACCAGGTCAACCATGTTTCATATGTAATGAAGAACATTGGACAAAAGATTGTCCACACCGAGCTGAGGTCAAGAAATTTTTAAAGACTACAAATACCTCAGCAGTGTTAACCGAACCATTTCCAAACCTGGAAACTAATCTGGTTGCTATCGATCATGCTTCCCTATCCCAAGTTCTTATGTTATCCGTCTCGAAACAGTAAAATGATGCTTTGATATCAATGAGGAATAAATATTATGGGAATCCACAGATGTCAAACAACAAGGCTACAGATCAACCCAGTAGTTCGACAACAACTTCGTCAGAAGTTGTGCCACCCATCATTCTTGAACTAACTATAAAGCTCCCAAAGGGAGTAGTACATAAATTGGCATTTAATCCTTGTGCTCGAGCAACATAGAATTATAATATAGTAGAGGATCTGGCTCAATCACCATCTGCTATGTTGACACTTGAAGTACTGCAGAATTGCCTCTCCCAAAAGCAAGCTTTATTATCAGCAATAGGTGGGATTGACCCAATAGATTCCAATCTTATGGCCTTTAACCACAAAGGATATGAACCTCAGTTACCAGCCCAACTTGCTTTTCTTATATAGGCAAAAGCAGTCAACAAAATTGTTCATCAAAGAATCATTGATGAGTGGGCATCTACCTGTATTATGTCAATGAGTTGCTGGAAAATTTTAAGCTCACCACCCTTGTCAAGATCATTAATGACATTAAAAGCATTTGATGGAAGAACATACGCGCCATATGGGATATTAAGTAACTTGCAAGTTGAACTGGGGGGCAAGACAATAGAAATTGAATTCTAGGTTATCAATGGAAACCTTGATTACAATATCCTACTAGGGAGGCCCTAGATTTATGATATGGCTACTGTTGTGTCAACATATTTTAGAAAGATTGCATTTCCCTTCCACGGCGGAATTACAATTTTTGACCAACTAACCTTTTTCCCCAATAGTTCACAAGCTATGGGAAGCATTCCAATGATCCATGGAAGCTCTTAATCACTTCAAAATGTCGGAGTAAGTCTCCTCAAAGACCCCGCCTTAATGGGTACTTTTTCCCTCCTGCCTCTGAGTAATCTGGCGGAAGTGGCCACAGTGGAAACCTATCATATGGTATCTTCTACATCATCAAAAATTAAGAAGATTTCTTAACATTTTGTTAGTATGGATCATCACTAGGTATTGCCCCCAAGCCCCATAGAAATTTTGTAGCAATCAATTTTTTGGGTCTTAGCAGCAAACCCAAACCAACACTCATCGATTGTTGGGATAGATAGGTCTCTAGATTATGGCACCTCTTCAGATCGTTAGTCTCATATACATTCTACGGACGAAGGAATCATTCAGTCAATGATGATAGGAGAGGCACCATGGGAAGATTACCATCATCATTTCCATCTTCAAGATAACGACGAAGATTATTTCCGTGACCTTAATCATCCTTTATTTTTTTATTTTCTATCAAATACTATAAATACCGTGGATTCTGAGTGAAATCTGTCCAATATTGAAGAGACTATCGCCATAAATATCTCGACCAAACCTAATGTTGTAGAGAATATTCATGTTGGAAAATCTTGTTCTCCTTCAGAACTGGAAATATTTTGCGCTCTCTTTCGTGAATTCAGAGATGTCTTTGCATGGTCATATGAAGAAATGCCAGGCATTGACTCGAGCATCATTGAACATGAAATCAAGATGTATCTAGATGTCAAACCAGTATGACAATAACTTCGACCGGTTAACCCGAAGAAAGCCACTGCCATTAAGTCAGAAGTTGAAAAACTTTTACATGCTGGTTTCATTTACCCTGTTCCTCTAACTGATTGGGTATCAAATATCATTCCTGTGATGAAAAAACAAGGAATGATTAGAGTGTGTGTCGATTATAGGGATGTAAATAAAACTTGTCCTAAGGACAACTACCCTACACCCTTCATTGACCAGATAATTAATGAATGTGCTGGATGCAAAACCTTCTCATTCATGGATGGATTTTCAGGATACAATCAAGTCAATATCTGCCCACAGGACTAGTCGAAGATTGCATTTATATGTCCATGGGGCACCTTCGCGTAGCGTAAACTACCTTTCGGTTTAAAGAACACATGCGCAACTTTTCAAAAGGCAATGAACTATGCCTTCCATGTGATCTTCCAGTTCATTCACAAAAGCAGACTGATCATTTGCAGCATTTGAGAGCTATATTTCTATGTTGCCGACACTACAAGATATGAATCAGTCCACACAAGTGTGTGTTTTGTGTTGCTTCTGGTCGGTCACCTGGATTCTTAGTTTCTAAGGACAAAATTCGACTCAAGCCATGTAAGGTTCAAGCAATCATTGACATGCCTCCACCTTTAAATTTGCTTTAGATTCAGAAACTCCAAGGGGAAGCAAACTTTCTAAGGAGGTTCATTCCAAATTACACCGAACTTGCTAAAGGTTATACATGTCTTTTGAAAAAAGAAGTGCCCTTCAACTGGGATTAGGTTGCGCAAGCTTCCTTTGATGCTTTAAAGGATTCCCTAATAAAAGCATCATTAATGTATGCTCCTGACTATCAAAAATACTTTAACCTATATCTCGCTACAACAAATATAACCATCATCATGGTTTTAGTACAAGAAGATAATAGAATTGAACATCCAATTTATTATTTAAGCCAAAACTTAAATGATACAGAAAGAAAGTACTGCTATGTTGAAAAGCTAGCTCTAGCACCAGTTGAAGTAGTGCAGAGATTTCGACACTATATCCTCTTTCGCAAAACTACCATTATGTTAGATTGCAACCCTATGACCTACATTCTATCACGTCAATTACTGGAGGGCAAATATTCAAAATGGATAGCCATTTTGCAAGAGTTTGATCTAGAATTCACCAAATCCAAATCAAAGAAATCTCTAGTTTTCACGGAGCTACTATGCGACCTCCCATCATCGTCCAACAATTCAACATCTAAAGAATCAATCTTGGATGAAACTCTGTTTCTGATATCGTCAAGCAATCCGTGGGATGGAGATATACTGATCTATCTCCAAACACAAACCTTTGGGCCTAACACCTCTCGCTCTGAACAGTGGCGTATTCGATACCAAGCCAAAGACTTCATGATCGTCAGTGATACACTTTACCATCATGGTGTCGATACAGTTTTGCAAAGGTGCCTCACGCATGAGAAGGCTGAAAAAGTCTTGAATGATTATCATTCAAGTGTATGTGGGGGGCATCAATCTAGTTACACTATGGCACTAAAGATCTTATGAGCTAGTTACTTCTAGCCTACTATATTCAAAGATTGCATAATCATAGTCAGAAGTTGCCATGCTTGTCAAATTTTCGACTGCAAAAACCGACTACCACCTGCACCGCTGTAGTTGCTGTTTGGCCATTTGCGAAATGGGGCATAGATTTCATGACTTGTAACCCCACCTCACCCGGGGGGCATGGGTATATCATAGTCGTAGTTGACTATTGTATAAAATGGGCCGAGGCGATGCCTACATTAAACAACAATAGCTGCCCTTTTATTTTTCAATCATGTAATCTCTAGATTTGGTGTTCCACAAGTTATAGTCACAGATCATGGATCACATTTTTGCAATCACATGATGGTTGAATTGGTTTCCAAATTAGGACTATCCCACGATAGTTTTACTCCATATTATCCACAAGCTAACGAACAAGTTGAGGCCATCAAAAAAGTCCTAATTTGCATGCTCCAAAGGATGATTGGAGTCCAAAAACGGAATTGACACTTAATCCTGTACTGAGCTCTGTGGGCATATAGGACATCGGTAAGAAATGCGACTGGATTTACACCCTTTCAGTCAGTGTATGGCCTGGAAGTGGTCTTACCGATTCAGTGTGAAATTTCATCTCTCAAGCTCGTAATCGATTTAATTCCTGAAACGTTTGAGGAAGAGGCTCGTTTCTTGGAGCTAATCAAATTGGATGAAACCCATTGTGATGACACATTGGCTAACAAGGCTCATAAGAAGCATGTCAAGGCGCAATTTGAC
This sequence comes from Pinus taeda, assembly GCA_000404065.3. NCBI lineage: Eukaryota > Viridiplantae > Streptophyta > Pinopsida > Pinales > Pinaceae > Pinus > Pinus taeda. Next base: position 88,456 of record APFE031623177.1, read on the forward strand.
AAAAAATGTCAAACCCTGAGTCTTCTTAGAAGGTGACCTAGTCTTGCTATACGATCAGGACTTCGATAAATTAGGAGCAAGTAAGTTCGAACTGTTGTGGATGGGCCCCTACATTGTCAAATGATATTAGCAAGATGAGCCTATGAGCTAGTAGATTATGATGGGATTCCACTGTCGCAACCCCGGAACAGGTTGTATCTTAAGTGTTACTATGCTTGATTAAGTGTAGTAATCTCTTTATAGATATTCTTTTTTTACAATTTTTTTTCATCAATAGTTATCATTTTGGTTAGGTAATCCACTTTGCATTTGTTGTAGATGTTGGACCTATTGGAATCATTCATTGGATACGCCAACAGAGCTAGTCGTAGTACGTGGAACCTATCTTCTACAGCCTGGGCCATTTTTGATACAAGCGGCGAGTTAGTGAGTTTCAGAGGGATATGTAGTGGTCGATCAGAAAACAACATTGTTGAGTACAATGCATTGATGGAGCTTCTCTCTGATTCCATCGCACATGGCATACGCCGACTTGTTATCAAGCTAGATTCGCAACTTGTCATACTACAACTTACGGGCGTCTATTCCATTAGGAATCCATATATCTATCATATGTTCCCAAGGGTCAGGATTTTGGAAAGGCAGTTTGGTTCTATTCAATATCAACACACTTCCAGAATCTTAAACAAATTAACTGATTCATTAGAAAATTATGTGTTAAATAGACATTTGCAGCATTTATAAAGAAAAAAAACCATTTCACATTAACATTTGCATCAGGATCACATAAATTAACCGAAATAAAACTCCGAAAATAAAAAATATATAACTGTTTATAGTTTTTACAAAAACATTTGTGTCCAAGACAAAATCGGTCATATGACCCAAAAAATAAAAAATGAAAAAAATCAACCTAGACTAATGGTGTTGGTGATAGCAAGTCACTGCCTGTGCAATCATATGTAAGAGCCTAGTCCATCGACTCAACATGCCAGTAGTATGGCACTGTAGCCTCAAAGGTAACTCATTCCTCACATCCTAAATACCAAGAGTGAGACCCTCGATCTGATCCTGCAACACTGCCAGGGTCTCCGCTATGTCCAAATCGTGAAGGACAACTCTCTCTACAACCTCTCTTGCTGGAACGTCAGCTGCTACCCTAGGGCATGCTGCTGGTTGCACTGGCCCAATATCTACACAAATATATGAGTTTTATTAATCTTGTTAACATTTAAAAACACAAAACATTATAAAACTGATAAACAAAGATATGGAAAATTCATTTTACCCTTAACACTCCACTGCTCGCCAACCGGTAAAGCCAAATTTGGGTCACCTCGGAAATCCATCCCAATGTATGGATACTCAGGAAAGACCATCTCGTGACAGTCAAGCCACTCAAAGAAGGCATCAGAGAATGAAATTTGTGATTGGCCAACATGTCTGGCCATGAGATCAACCCATCTCTACATCTGTGGTTCCCTCGGTGCTGGCAATCCCAGTGAAATGTATTGTGGCTACATCAGTGGGATCCTCTCCAAGAAGAAAGCAGTCAGAATGGAACTATAACCAAAGTTCTTGGATCTTCCATTCTTTACCTTGGAAAGTTGTTATTTTATGACTTGAAGTACTGCCTCACACTAGTTGAATACCTTTGGTTCCAGGCATTCCAAGGCGTACTGCATATAAGATCTGTTGGCCAAATGAAGAGCCGCACTACCAGCCAATCTAGCAAAGGTGAATAAAATGGTCCTCAAGGAATGATCAGTGACATCTTGGATATTGATCTTACCATCCCTGCTGGGTTGAGATCCATCTCTACAAAATTGATGAATATAATCCCTCACAGATCACGGGTGGATCCCGATAGTGAGAGAGGGGCACCACGCCTCGATAACCCAGTCAAAAAGTAGATATCCTCAACTGTCAAAGGAATGAGTTTTCCTCTAATCTGGAATACTTGGCTGATCAGATCCCAATCATCGAGAAAATATTGCAACAAATTGATTTTTTGCCTCATGTTGGATATGCGGAAGAATTTTAGCAAGCCACAGTTTCGCAATGTAGTAACCGTACCCGGATCATGTAAGGAAATCATGTCCTCTTCTTCATGCTCACATTCATGCCATGTAACAACCATATTGATCCAATGTATCTTTGAAACACAAACAAAAGATGAATTATGATCCTGATTTGAGCAAAAACAGGCAAAAATTGAATGAAAAATCACTATACAAACTTTCCCTTTTGTGCCCATCGCACCCTGCATGTGCACAGGGTGAGATGCATACTCACTAGCAAATGTCTAGCTTAGTATGCATCACACTTTTCAATGCATGCTGGGTGAGATGGAGGGAGAATTAATTCTTCAAACCCCTGGGGCCCAGAGGAAAGGGAAAACTTGCTCAAAATAAGAAAAGGATGGAATGTAATTCAAGAGCTCAAGGTTAGCTCCTACCTAGTCCTGACAGTGTGGAGAATAGTCCACCGGATCTCCCAAAATTAGATGTTTAGGGGGAAAACACCTCCAGAGCTCCAAAATCCCGAATTTGAATGAAATGGTAAAAATGAGAGGTAAAACTGCTTTTTATGTTACTATTCACGTACTTCAAGTAAAATGTTGGTTTTTAACTCATTTTTCAGGCATGTATATGTATTTCTAATCAATTTGATGGAGCAATTGCACAGGTTGTACGACCATCGAAAGAATCTAGTGTGTTAATGGTAAATTAAACATCTTTGACTATTATCATGAGCAATGTTTCCGCAAGGTTCAAGCTTGTTAAAAAATAAACCCGCCACTGAGCATATGTTAACACAAGGTTCAAGCTCATTAAAAAATAAACCCGCCTTTCGTAAATGACCTTTGTGATTTCTTTTCTATCAGCCTTTTAAGCCTTGGTTGTGTTCTTATCGTCACCTCGATTCTTTTGGCCGATCATATGCTTCCACTTGATTATTTACCCTTTTGAGCAACAACTACGATGAGTGATTTTGTTAGCCACCCTCTTTACACTACCGTGTTTTGTTAGGTGTGGAGCATGATTATTTAGAGGTCTTTGTTTTAGCCGAATGCATACCCCAGGAAGTTTATACCCCCGTCCACGTGGGGGGGTGTGGGGAGGACTTGTCCCCCCCACGGGGGTTCAGGGGGGCTGATACCCCCCAGCTGGGGGGTCCGGGGGCCAACGGTCCCCTGGAAGGGGTTTCGGGGATTGTGCCCTTGAAACTAAAAACAGATGTAAAATTGCCTTGTAAAAGTATAGTAATTTCTAGTCAATATAAGTCGTTCATTAGGCAGATGATCTGACGGTAGAACTTATGTTTAGTTTAGGGTTTTTTTCCCTAGAAGGCAACCCCTCTCCTTGTATGAGGGAATTGTATTTTTGAGGTTGTGTAATAGATGTGTATTCTCCGAGCGAGAAACAGAGAGGTGAGACTGTGAGAGAAAAATGAGGATATTACAGTGGATCTACCGAAGGTTGTGTCTCTTCATTTTGCTGGATAATAGAAAGGAAGGACTGGTTGTTTGGGGTGAACGTAGCCCAAACTGGGTGAATGACGTATGTCTGTGTCTCTCTCGTTTTATGCGTTTTCTGTGTTTATATTTCTGTAATATTCTATGTGTTCCATTGCTCTATAATATATATTTTTCTAACAACTGGTATCAGAGCCGAAGGTCTATTTGGCTGATAAACTCACAGGAAAGAAGGGTTCCTCATTTGAGTGGGAGCAATGGTGGAAGATGGTAAGTTTAGGGTTGAGAAATGTAACGAGCAAAACTTCTCGCTGTGGAAGACACAGATGGAATATTATCTGTATCAGAAAGATCTGTACCTACCATTGGGCAAAGAAACAAAGATGCTGACGAGTATGACAAATGAAGAATGGAACCTTCTCGATAGAAAGGAACTCAGACCAGTACGGTTGTGCCTTGCAGCATCGATCGCGTTCAACATTTTGAAGGAAACAATGACAGAGGGTTTGATTAAGGCATTGGAGAAACTATATCAAAAGTCGTCGGCCTCAAACAAGGTATTTCTTATGAAACAGTTATTTAATATGAAGAGGTCGGAAGGTGGATCTGTTGCAGACCATTTAAATGATTTTAATACTGTTACAAGTCAGTTATGTTCTGTAGGGGTAAAATTTGATGATGAAGCTAGAGATCTGTTATTCTTGTGCTCATTGCTAGAAAGATGGAATGGTTTAGCAATGGACATTAGTAACTCTATTTCTGGATCTAGTACTTTAAAGTTTGATGATGTCGTCGGTGCTATCCTTAGCCAGGAAATGTGACTGAAAAACTCCAGTGAGACATCGAGTAATGCTTTGAGTGCAGAGTCTAGGGGAGGAAAAATGGAAAGAGGAAAGAGCTCAGGATATCACAGTAAATCAAGGAAAGGCATATCCAAGTCTAGATTGGGGATAGTGTGCTGGAAATGCAGAAAGAAAGGACATCTAAAGAAAGACTGTAGATCTCGGAAGGGAAAAGAAGGAGTTGCACAGCAAGAAAACAATAATGAAGCAAATGTGAAGGTGAGGTGTTACAAGATTCTTTGATACTTTCTTTTGAAAATATTACTGATTCCAGGGTGGTAGATTCAGGGTCCTCATTCCATGCCACACCTGATAAGAAATATTTTCATGACTATGTTTAAGGAGATTTTGGACAAGTCCATTTGGGTGATGATAAACCCTATAAAATTGTTGGAATGGGTAAGGTTCTTGTAAAACAACAGAATGGAAACCAATGGATACTAAAGGAGGTAAGGCATGTTCTAGATCTGAAGAAAAATCTGATTTCAATAGGGCAGTTAGGTGGTGAAGGTTGTGTGACAAATTTCATAGATAAAGCTTGGAAGGTCACCAAGGGAGCCCTGGTAATAGCAAAAGGTGAAAAGGTTGGTACAATGTATTTATGCAATGGTATTTCTAACTTTTTTAATGCTTTAACTTCCAAAGGAGAAGATGTAGTATTATGGCATCATAGGCTCAGACACATGAGTGAGAAGGGGATGAAGATCCTTCACTCAAGGAATTTGTTGTCGGGTTTGAAGAATGTTGATTTGGACTTCTGTAAAAATTGCATTTATGGAAAAGAGAAGAGTCAGATTTCTTAGAGTTGGGAAAGAAAAGAAGAGTGAAAAATTAGAGCTTGTGCATACAGATGTATGGGGACTTGCTCAAGTATCATCTCTCGGTGGCTCTCATTATTATGTTACTTTTATTCATGATGCAACTAGAAAAACTTGGATTTATTGTATTAAGATAAATTTGATGTATTTGATACTTTCAAGAAATGGAAAGCTTTGCTTGAGATTGGGACAAAAAAGAAATTGAAGTGTCTCAGATGAGACAATGAGTGTGAATATTGCAGCAAAGAGTTTGATAGGTACTGTTCAGAGCATGGAATTCGCAGAGAGAAGACAGTTCCAATAACACCACAAGAAAATGGGGTGTCAGAAAGGATGAACAGAACAATCATGGAGCGTCCAAGGTGCATGATATTGCATGCAATATTTCCTTTACATTTTTGGGCAGATGCTGTAGATGCTACTGTTTATCTAATAAACAGAGGGCCTTCAAATTCCTTGGATGGTGGTGTTCCAGAGGAAGCATGGACAGGTAAAAAGGTAAACTTCTCATTTTTAAATCCTTTTGGTTGTGAGGCCTTTGTCCATATTAATAAGGAAAATAGAACAAAGCTTGAAGCAAAGTCAAAGAAATGTACCTTTATTGGATATGGTGTTAATGATTTTGGTTATCGCTTATATGATTATGAAAATCACAAAATTATTAGGAGCAGAGATGTAATATTCAATGAAAAGGTCTTGTATAAGAATCAGTTGCAGGAAAAGAAACGGGAAGAAGAAAAAAAGGAATACACAGTTCTTGATGAAATCACTGAAAAAGTAAAGGTGCCTGAAAATAATAATAATCAACAACCACAACAGCAACAGGCACCCCAAACACCTCAAAGTGGTGTTAGAAGATCTACCAGGATAAGTAGACCCCCTGAACGATACTCTCCTTCATTATATTATTTATTGTTGACTCATTCCGGTGAACCAGAATGTTATGAAGAAGCAATGCAGGTTGAAAGAAGGAAGAAGTGGGAGGTAGCCATGGAAGAAGAGATGGACTCCTTAATGCATAACCAG